>ML307089.1:0-85429 GCA_005239505.1 Nicotiana paniculata | reverse complement strand
GGTACTATGACCCTGGGTGTTAGAGTGATACTCACATCTTGCATTTGAGTCAAAACCTTTTGAATTTGGATTCACATAACGCGGCATGACAGGTTCAATCAACTTCAGCTGCATCAACTTTCGAAATAGGCTTGTATACGATTCTCCAATTGGGGTGAACTCTTTATTTGGCTCCTGTTATCTCATATATTCCTATCGGAGACGATGATTATATGGTGCCTAAAAATTCGACTGGAGTTGACGAGAGCCTTGAGGGATCGGTGCCCTCCATTGTTGGTGATTGGGAGGCCTAACATAAGCCTGAGCATTAAACATTGTGTATTGTTATGGGGAAACTGAGTACTGGGGACCCTGAGGTGGATAGTAATGTTAAGGAGAATTGGGTTGACCTTGTTGGAACTGCACATAAGAAGGAACTATCCCTCTTTGAACTCCCCCGAACCCAGATACCATCATGGATCCTTCCTCTTTCTTTTTCCGGTTTCCGAAACTTCCTGACCCGCTTTGAATTGTTTGTGTGGTCGCCTTAAGGGATGCTTGACTCACAAATTTGCCCGATTTCATTCCATTCTCAACTATTTCCCCGATCTTAATCGCCTCAGCAAGAGGTTTACCAATGGCGGCCAACATGTAGTGGAGGTAATCAGGATCCTGAGCTTGGAGAAAATAGTCAATCATTTCTGCCTCTTTCATCGGGGGTTTGACCCTAGCAGCTTGCTCTCTCCACTTGATTGCATATTCTCTGAAGCTTTCTGTTGATTTCTTCTTTATGTTGACGAGAGAGGAACGGTCTGGCACTATATCAATATTGTACTGAAACTGTTGAACAAAATCTTGAGCCATGTCGTTCCACACATGCCAGTGAGAGATGTCTTGATCTATGAACCATTCTGAAGCAATTCCAGTCAAACTTTCCCCAAAATAAGCCATGAGTAATACTTCTTTTCCTCCTGCTCCCCTTAATTGGTTACAATATCTCTTCAAATGGACGATGGGATAACCATGCCCGTCATACTTATCAAACTTGGGAGCCTTAAAACCGGGTGGAAAATGAACATGGGAGAACATGCATAAATCGTTGAACGAAACACTCTTGTGGCCTCCCAAACCCTGTATGTTTCTCATGGTTTGTTCCAGGCTCTTCATTTTTCTGGTCATTTCCTCTTATTCCCTATTCTTGTCGGGTTTTTCGATCTCAACTGGGAACTTGTTCTGAGGAGTGTGCTTGTATGAATCTGGAACTTTGAAAGTCAATTCTGGACAGTAATGTTGGGCATCATGAGCATTCAGCTGTGGATCATTGTTGGAATTTTGAGCAAGAGCCGGTTGAGGAACAGTGATGGTATGGATAATGAGTACAGTAGGTGGGTCATTTCTGAGGGGTGCAGTTGGAGGACGTGGAATGGAGGTACTGGGGATAGTGGGAAGGTTAATGCTCAGACTGAATCCAGGTCCTGGTTGGTACAATGGATTACTCGTTATGGAGATGGGCACTTGACTTGCAACTTGACACACTATGAAGATTGCCTGAAGGTCCTATGGGTAGTGGGGGCGGTGCTTGTCCATTGAACCAAGCTTGGTACATCTCTGCAAATTGTTGCTTCAACACTCTTACTTCTTCAACCAGTCCCATACCTTGTTCGACCAATTGTCCGTGGACATCATTATTATCTGACTCATTCTCACTGTTGTTTGCCATTTTACTTATTCCTTTTGATCTCGTGTTGTAAGGGTGAGTCGCCAGTTTAAACCACAAACCAACCACCTCTGTTTAACTTATCTTTATATGACAAACAACAAACGTGTTAGATTTAGGAATTTTGCAGATATTAATCACACATTATATGTCATGCACCTAATGCCATTTTCTTTTCTAGAATGAGTTTGACAGGCTTCATGCTTCATCCCGGCTTATTGGTTTATTGGTTTATTTTCATCTTGATTTTAGCGTTCTCTTTTCTTTCTCTTTTTTTTTTATTAATTCCTAAAATCCTTTTTTTCTGATTAATTATGGTTATGATCACATCCGATGTGGANTTTTTTTTTTTTTTTAACAAAACGAAATAGATCAAAATATAACGACAGAAAGAACATTACATCAAAACGACTTAACAGACTTTGACAAAATTAAAAGACAGTAATTTAAAAAACTAAACAATGACTAAAAATAAAGTAACTACGACATGAAAAGTTCTAACAACTAGACTAAATTTCAACTCCTCAATATTTGTTTTCAACCACCGGCACATCTGCTAATGGTGGGGCTTGCCCTGGCTGACCCACCAATGTACGGTACATCCTCTCTAACTCTGCAGCAAGATGACGGGAAAATGTAGGTGCATGCTCCAAAAACTCGTCATACTACATCCCTTGGCAGTTCATATAACTTTGAGCGGTATAACCAGCCAAATCATCTGAACGTGCTCTCTGAAATACTGAAAATTTTTGTCTCGATCTTGTAACTGTTGCTGGTGAGTGGTGGCTATCTCCCTTATGTGGCCCTCGCGTTCTAAAGCTGACTCCAACTGAGCCCGAAGTCTAGCCTGCTAGAGTCTTGCCTGAGCCATCTCCCTACAAAAATTTGCATGCTGGTATTCTCTATTGCACCTTCTCATTTCCTCCAACTGTGCATGGAGTTGAGCTTCTGAACGTACCCAATTGGCCTTCTTTATCTCGAATTGAGACCTTTCTTCTTCAAAATTTGTTACTTGACGATCCTTACTTGATTTGGCCTTCTCACATAATTGTACGATTGTTTCCTTGGCTTTATCCAACGCCTTTTCAGTCTTTGCCAAAATGGATCATAATCTTGCATCTTTTCCATCAAATATGCGATGGTTCCCTGGTCTTTCCAACTTCTCACTGGCACCTCGGAGGCTTTCTTCATCTGTTGAAGCGGAACACGGAGGGTTTCATTCTCGCGGATAAGAATCTTCTTTTCACCTTCCGCTTCATGCGCTTGTAATTCTTTCTCAAAATTGAGGTTTCTCAGGCTTTCTTCTAAGGCATGAATAGTTTCTTTGTATCCCTTTTCTTTTTCACCCCAAGCCAACCGTTCTTGGATTTTATCATCAAAGGCTTGAACATGAAGCCTTTTTACGGGTCTTTTGGGCTCGGTTTCTCGCTCATCATCCACGTGAGATCTCTTCTCAAACCACTTAGCATAACCCGGATCTATCTCACCTTTCACAGGATCTGGCACTTGGGTATCATCTTTCAATTAGCGACAACCATTCCAAATTTGTTCGATTAAAGCCTCAGGGAGTGGGTCTTCAGGGTGTAGCTCAATCACTTGCACACTCAAATCTTCATCATCAGGCACCACTTGGTACCTTCCTAGCTGCCTTAGGAATCTCTGTGGCGCATATGGATGGACACTTCTCAAACCCAATAACAACAAATAACTCTTTAGGGCCGACATGTGTATCACCTCTATTACCAGGAGTCATCCCAAAGTCCACTNTAACTCTGTAGAGCCGACATGTGTATCACCTCCCTTACCGGGAGTCATCCCAAAGTCCACTCAATTTGACTTGCATTTAAAGATCTTAGGTGGGATATCCAAGCTTCAACCCCTTATGGAGAGTTATAATCTTTTATTCTTTCTTCGTAACTCTTAATGAAATTATCCTTACTCGGACCATACCGCATGAACTTGGTGTGATGTCGGAGATGCTCAATCAACCACATTTGCAACAAAATATTGCACCCTTCGAAGAATTTTGCCCCGGACTTACACAAAGTCAACGCCCGATAAATGTCTGATAGAATGATCAGGGAAAGAGTGTGATGTTCTTTGGTAGTGAGGACCTGTACGACCATGGCTATGCGAATATCAATTGTCCGCTCTTTGTTTGGGAAGACCATGACTCCTAGAAAAGCCACGATAAAGGCAAAGTGACAATGAATCTGCCATGTGTCCTTTTCCTGCTTTTTGGTTAGGCCTTTTTCATCAATTTCAAACCCATTTGGCTGCCCGAACCTAGAATACAAGAAGTAGAAAGAACAACACCCTTTGACTACGTTGGTCTTTCTGATTTGATTACTGATGTTCAGAAGACCGAAGAATCGGTGTACAGAGGGAGCTTTCGGGAATATGAGCTTCTGTTTTCTCAAACCCTGTCAAAATCCGGAATATCCAGCTATCTCTTCTAAAGTGGGAGTAAGCTCAAAATCAGAGAAGCGGAAGACATTGTGAACAGGGTCCCAAAAAGTCACTAGTGCCTCAATCAAATCATCTTGTGGTTTAACTTTCATAATATCTATGAGGGCTCCAAGGTGCTTGGTGACCCATTTCTGACTATCTTCCCCTAAGTCATACCACCACAGCTGAAGCTGAAGTGGAGCCTCGTCTACACCCGTGAACGGTGTGTTTTGGACAGTGCTCATTTTATACCTGTGGCTGGTTAAGGTTAGGGTTGACACTAGTCTCGAGAGACAGAACCAATGCACTCTTTTTGCAAAACAATATTTTGTAAATAACTCGATTTTAAGAAAAATCAACGAGAAATGGGGGCTATTTTTGTAATTGTGGCCCCTTCGTACTTCAAAATATAGCTTTAGGGTCGGGGATGGGCATAATGGTAAAAGTGATGCCCAATTGACAGACATGTTCGTTCTTGCGAGAACAAACCTTCGACAATCCTGAAGATGTTCTAAGGCTATTCCTACAAAAACGGTTGGGGATTAACCGAAGTTGGGCCTGTTTATTTGTTTTTTGATTAAGAGAGAGAAATAATAATAATAATAATAATAATAATAATAATAATAATAATAATAAATAAACTAGACACATTTTCCTTTTTTTTTAAAGTTATTTTTTGTAAAAATGGGGCCGAACCCTATGGAAGTTGCCTACATATCTCGCATCCGGTGAGAATCAAACCCGCGCAGTTCATAAATGTTTCAGGAATAGGATGGCACATTTTTAAAAAATTCAAGCTTATTTTGTAATAATCTTTTTGGGGCAAATACCAAGATTTTTCAAAAATCGGGTAAATTTTCGTTTTCTTGTTTTCTCCCTTCTAGTTTTCCTTCAAATTTTATACTTTTATTATTATTTTTGTATATATATACATTTTTAGAAGCCGATCAAAATGCACAAACCGAATCAAACATAATGCATAAGTAGCACATAAGATGCATCAGGATGGTCTTGCAATTCTCGGGTACACCTATCCTAGACGGACCCAACCCCTGTGTTGAGTCCCCAAAGTCAAATGCACATGATGCAAAAAAATGTTCCTACTAGGGATCTGGTATGAGACTATGTTATTCTACGTTTAAATCCTAGAGGGGGGTGTTTTAGACCTGACTTACCCAAGCGGACAGCTCGAGCCGAGGTGGGGGCAACGTACCAGGAGCACGAAAGTATACCCGGCCTAGTTACTGAGCCACAACCTCGTTCTAATTGGTATGACTTCTAACAGAAAAGTGGGCCACGCGCACGTGTGCACCATAAATTCAGAAGACTCAGAAGGGAGGCATAAGAAGGCAGTTTAATACAGTTCAAATAATATCAAAGCGATAAATAAGCGTCAATTAGCACATAAGGTCCAAAAAATATATTAACATCAAATTAATAAATCCAAATATAAATCACATTACAAGCTCAAATTCTGAACCCTGAACAAGAGATTCTGGGTTCGTTCCCCAGCAGAGTCGCCAGAGCTGTCACACCTCTTTTTTCCCGAATGGGGATATGGAGAGTTTTTCCAATTTAAGTGACATTATTCGATTTGTGATTATTTATTTAATTTCAGAGTCGCCACTCAGAATTATTTATTTACGATGTTCCGAGTCACCATTTATTTTAAAATCCCAAGCTGAGGAAGATTGAATCTGTTTAAAAAGTCTGCTAAACCAGAAGACCGGGTAAGGAATTCTGTTAAACCTGAGGGAAGGTGTTAGGCACTCCTGAGTTCCGTGGTTTTAGCACGGTTGCTTAACAATTCATACTTGGTTTAAATTTTTAATAATTCATTTTAGGACCTATATGCATTTTTCCTTTTACCGCTTTTAATTACTCGCTTATTGTATTTAAAGAATCATCTTAATACGAGTTACGCGTACGTATACTCGTTTAACTTGGCGTGTCAAGAATCATAAGAAAAAGTTTGGTCAAAGTTACACGAACGCGTACCTTAAATTTATTTTGTAAAATCATAATTATGTCACGCAAACGTGTACAAAATCATGATAGTAGATAAAAAAATGCGTCTAAAAGCATACTAACATATTAATGAATTATGGGATCTATTGTAGAAAAAAAACAAGATGAATTAATTATGGAAAGATGAGCTAGTTTATGAATATTAATCATTATGGGCCTGTCAAAATTTTAATATTTGTCCCAATAACTTCTTAAAGTCCACACATTATATACAATAATGGCGAGAGAACAAGTTGATTCTTGCGTTTCCAAATTACCAAGCAATATCGAATAGAACCCAACACTTAAAGTCCAAAATTACTTTTAAAGTTACTACTAGTACCGTTCTATTATTCAATCTTTCATATTTGCTTTTCAATAAACCAAACCTAAATCTCATGGCCAACTCAAATACATTGGTGCTTCAATTAAGCTTAAACTGTGGAAGTCCTGTTTTCAACTTCAAAACTTGATGGCACTTGAAATCATATACACAATTAACAACATGTCTATACACTTAAAAAAATAACAGAGTAAACAAAACTAACAAAAGAGAGAAAAAAAAAATCAAGGCTAGACCAAATTATGAAAAGTACTACTGTCAAAAATAAATTATCATAAAAACAAACATTGAAATAAGCATACTAGAAGATATCAATATGAAGAGCACTATTTTATTCAACCAAGAGATGCATAAAAAAACACATTAATCAAAAAGAGGACAAGATATGGACCTCCAAAGTATTTAACTGAACGAATCAAACGACAAAACATAGAACATGATCTTGATCGTGAGATCGAAACCCGAGCAGAAACCTCACAACCGTTACAACTAGATCTCCTCGGCTAAAGAGAGAATCAACAGTGATTGAAGGTGGCTTTTTGAGGTTAGTTTTGGGGTGAGTTTAAGGCTAAAAAACGGATTTTAGAGGTATTTCAATGGTGGTTTGATGGAGGAAAAAGATGATTTTTGGTGGTTGTTTGGAACTGAACTTTAGGTGGTGTTCATGGCTATTTTGAGGTGAGTCTTTGAGTGAAAATTGTGGAAGATTACATGGTTATTCACTCTCGTTCCTATGCTCTGTTCTCCAAATCCCCTAGGCTTTTCTCTACAGATACCCTTCTCTTTTTCTTTTTGTTTCTTTCCCAGCCCTTTCTCTCTCGCCTCTTTCTATCTCTTCTTCCTTTTTTTGTTTTTTTCTTTTGTTTTCTATATATAATATTTTGTGTGTATATGGGATTAGATTGAGGGGATAGTTGGAATGTGTAAAGACCCGTAAAATTTTCTCGTTTAAAAATAATGCCCGAATGAGTCCCCGAGTTGTTTTTATCGTGGAAGTTTTTGAAACGGACCTAAATTGAGTAAAAAGTACCCCGAGACTTAAAGAATAAAATTTTCCAGAAAGTAGGTGTTATGCGACGCATCATGCGATTGCATAACGTGTATGCGAACCGCATAATGGTCGCATACACGGGCAGATCATTTCCCCATTTAGGGTCAACTATGCGGTCCAATGTGCGATCGCATTTCAGTTCTGCGGACCGCATATCTATCACATTGTTGCCTTTGATTTTGGGAGGGAAGTTATGCGACGCATTATGCGATCGCATAACGTTATGAGGACCGCACAATGGTTGCATACCTGGGCAGTGCGTTTTGAATTTTGGCCCATCTCGAGGGCCATTATCGGTCGATTCTGCGGACCGCATGTCAGGAATGCGATCGTATTCCTGACCGCATTCTTGTGTCCGGCCCTATTTTTCTAATTTTTAAAACTCGACCTCAGTTCATTAAAGCACCCTCCCCTTCAGTTTTTAATCATTTTTGATATATTAGAGAGAGGAAAAAGTGGGTTCTAGAGAGAGAAAGTCCCGACTTCATCCAATTGGTCTTTCTTCATCACTCAAGCTTGGAACTAATCAAGTAGGACACAAATTTCTTCACTCTAAGGGGTAAGCTTCTACCTCATTAATCCTAATTTCCAGATTTTTTTTAAAATAAAACATGGGTAGGATAGTTCATAAATATAGGGTTAAGAATCTTGCATGCATGTACCCGATTTATCATAATCTAGTAAAGTAAAATAGGTTGGAGTAACCTTTCACTAAAAAAGGTTTATTTAATCTAAAAGAACACCTAGGGTTTGATAGAAAGCTCCAATGAATTCAAGACATGTGCAAAGCTCGTAAATGCTCGTAAATGCTCGAGAGTATCGATATGAAAGTATGTGTTAATAAATGAAAGATTGTTGATGCGCCCAAGTGTGGGAATGTATATAATGGTTAAAAGTCGTGCGTGGAAAGTAATGGCAAAAGGGTATTGTGAAACGATGCAATTGAGTTAAACGACTATAGCAACACCGTGTACATCAATTACTGCTTGGTAAAAACTATGGTGGCTTGGGACCAAATAAATAAATTGTTGACATGAAATTGATTCCTTGAAATGATAATTCTTGTGATGTAATTGTTTGTGATTGTTGTTATGAAATATGATTTTCAGGTGGGATCGGGTTGTACGCCGCAACACGAACTAATAAAGATAATAAGATGTGAGGTAATAAGGGTGGCCGAGGAAATAAGGGAGGCCGAGGTAATAAGGGAGGCCGAGGTAATAAGGGTGCCGAGGTAATAAGAACGGAATGTGATCGTTATCACAATCGAAATGAGAAAAATCAGGGAAAATTTTGAATATGGTAATGTTGAAAGGGGAAAAGGAGAGATGGTGAAACTTGATGATTTTGTTGTTCTTTTCCACGTGCATTGATTTATTGGTTCTATTACTGTTTTTACTTGTGTATTGTTTGATTGTACTTGGGATAAATTTTATTCTTACATACTAGTACTATTCCACAGTACTAACGTCCCTTTTGTCGGGGGAACTACATTTTCTTATATAAATGTCGGTGGTTCTAGAACAGATAATTCAGCCAACTGTCAGTAGTGCCTCCTCTCCTTTTCGTCAGCTGTTCTGGTGAGTCCCACTTCCTCCCGGGACCACGTGTGGCTCATGTCACCTTAATTTGAGCTTATGGTGTAGTGTAAGGTATAGCCGGGGCCTTATTTCCGGCAAGTAGTATATAAATATTTTGTACTTGTAGAGGCTCCGTAGACATAATATGGGGAAATAATATATGTATTTTGGGTAGTAAGCGTACGGTTTGGAATCATGGTCCACGTTGTTAATATGGTATGTATTTTGTAAGTATCTGGTATCATGTGTTCGTAATGATAAAAAGTATAAGTGAATTCAAGTTGAAAGTTCGTGCTTAAGATATAAATAGCTATTTTATATGAATAATGTGTATTGAAATCATGGGGTAACTTGTGGGATAGGAAAGGCAAATCAGGTTCACTTGACTGGGGTCACTCGGTTGAGTGCCGCTCGCGTCCCTCGATTTTGGGGCGTGACAAACTTGGTATCAGAGTCTAAGGTTTTAAAAGTGTCCTAGGATATCATAGAGCCGTGTCTAGTAGAGCCCTTCTTATCAGTGTGTTGTCGACCACATCTATAATTAGGGGGCTACATGGACATTTAGGAAACACCCTTTTCATTGTTATTCTATATCGTGCGGTGAAGTGGAAAGTGAAAAATATTCTGGTCTAACTCGTGCCCTGTTCCAAAATTTTCAGTAATGGCACCAAAGAAGAGAGCTCGGTTCGGCCTAGAGGCCGATGCCACCCCAAGTGTGGCTGTGAAATCTTTACCCGATGGTGCGGGTGAGAGCGAGTCCCCGACTTTGAATCTGCCTGGCCTTTCTGTTCCAGACCGGAGTGTTCCTATTCTTGATGCGGGAGAGGGTGCTGCAACCCCTCTCGCTGGTATTCCTGATCCTTCTTCGGTTCCAGCTTCATGTTCCGGTACTTCTGATGGGGACCTCAGGGGGGCTATTGATATGTTGACTCAGTTAGTGGCCGCTTAGGCCCAAGGATCTCATGCTGCCCCTGCATCCTCTAGCGGACAGGGAGACTCCACCGGTTCCAGAGTCAACCAGTTTCTGCAGTTGGTCCCTCCAGAGTTCTCAGGTATTGATCCGGAGGCCGATCCGTAGGATTTTCTAGATGAGATGTGCAAGACGCTTCGAGTTATGAAGGCTACAGAGACAGAGGGGGTTGAGTTAGCATCTTACAGGCTGAGTGGAGTAGCGTATTCATGGTTTGAGATGTGGGAGAATTCCCGTGGGGAGGGAAGTCCTCCGGCGAGATGGAACGAGTTTGTTGATGCTTTCATGGATCACTTCTTGCCTGCCGAGGCTATGGCCGCCCATGCTACAGAGTTTGAGGTTCTCAAGCAGGGTAATATGAGTGTGTGGGAGTACCACATGGAGTTTGTGAGGTTTTCCAAGTACGCTCCTCAGTTGGTATCAACTACGGGTGCCAGAGTTCGACAGTTTGTTCAGGGCCTCAGTCCTTTGGTTATGAATGAAGCTGCTACAGCTTCCTTGCACTCAAACATGAATTTTGGTAAGATAGTGGGATTCGCCTAGGCCACGGAGGCTAGGAAATTGAAGATAAGGTCGGAGAGAGAGAGTATTAGTAGGTCCCGATCAAGGCTAGTTCAGGGGAGAGGACCATCAAGGCCATCCCAGGCTTATGCTCAGTCCTCATCCAGTGCATCGCCATTAGTGCACCATTATCAGCAGAGCAGTCATTGGGGACCAGGATCAGACAGTAGGAGACCCCATCAGTCCGGTCGTCCAGGAGAGAGGTTTTAGTAGCAGAGGAGGGCTCCATGCCCTAAGTGTGGGAGGTTCCATACCGAGCCTTATTACCTGGATATCCCAGTATGCTACGGGTGTGGGGTGAGAGGTCATATTCGGCGTGATTTCCGTGCGCCCAATCAGGGCATGGGTAGTGGTTTCGCTCAGCCGTCCGGTTCTTCAGTCGCCGCATCTTCAGTACGTCCCCCATCTCCTGCAGGGCGTGGTGCAGTTAGATGTGGAGCTCGTGGTAGAGGTGGACCCAATCGGTTTTATGCTTTGAGTGGTCGCCAAATTGCGGAGGCTTCTCCAAATGTTGTTACAGGTATTCTGGCTGTTCAAGCCCTTGATTGTTATGCTCTTATTGATCCGGGGTCCTCCTTGTCTTATGTTACCCCATTTAGTGCTTCAAGTTTTGGGATAGAACCCGAACAGCTTCATGAGCCGTTCTCTATGTCGACTCCGGTTGGTGATTCCATTGAAGCCGCACGAGTCTATAGGAATTGTGTTGTCACGGTGTGTGGTCGAGATACCACTACCGATCTTATCGAACTAGGGATGGTAGATTTTGATGTTATCATGGGAATGGATTGGCTTTACTCGTGCTTTGATAAACTCGTCTGCCGAACCAGAATTATGAGACTAGAGTTTCCTAACGAGTCAGTTATTGAGTGGAAAGGGAATGGTGTGGTGCTAAAGGGTAGGTTTATTTCCTACCTTAAGGCCTCAAAGATGATTAAAAAGGGGTGTGTTTATCATTTGGTCCGGGTTGCGACACCACTTCAGAAGTGTTTTCCCCCGAGTCCGTCCCAGTCATGAATGAGTTTCTTGAAGTATTTCCGGATGAGCTTCCAGGGATTCCACCAGATAGAGAGATTGATTTTGATGTATTGCCAGATAAACAGCCAATACCTATTCCACCATACAGAATGGCGCCAACAGAGTTGAGGGAGTTAAAGGGGAAATTGAAAGACTTATTAGAGAAGGGGTTCATTCGGCCGAGTGTGTCGCTGTGGGGCGCTTCGGTTGTTTTCATCAGGAAGAAGAATGGGTCGCTTTGGATGTGTATTGATTATCGGTAGCTCAACAAAGTCACTATAAAAAACAAGTACCCATTGCCCCGGATAGATGATTTGTTCGTCCAATTGCATGGTGCGAGGTTCTTCTCTAAAATTGATCTACGGTCGGGGTATCACCAGTTCAAGATCAGAGAGTAGGATATTCCTAAGACCGCCTTCAGAACTCGTTATGGCCATTTTGAATTTTTGGTAATGTCCTTTGGACTGACCAATGCTCCAGCGGCTTTCATGGATCTTATGAATCGGGTTTTCAAACCGTTTCTTGACTCATTCGTGAGTGTTTTTATTGATGACATCCTTGTCTACTCGCGCGGTAGGGAGGATCATGTTAATCACCTCAAGATAGTTCTACAGACTCTTTATCAGCACCAATTGTATGCAAGTTTTCAAAATGTGAATTTTGGTTGAAGTCAGTCACATTTTTGGGTCATGTTGTTTCTAGATAATGGATTAAGGTTGATCCCCAGAAAAACACAGCGGTAAAGGACTGGGCTAGACCAACGACCCTGATAGAGATTTGCAATTTCTTGGGTCTAGCCGGGTATTATCGGAGGTTTGTGGAGGGGTTCTCTACCCTCGCCTCCCCATTGACTAAATTTACGCAAAAGGCAACTAAGTTCCAATGGTCCGACGATGGCGAGAAGATCTTTCAGGAATTGAAATCAAGATTGACTTCAGCACCTGTGTTAACTTTGCCAGAAGGCATGGAGGGATTTGTGGTTTATTGTGATGCTTCAAGGGTTGGTTTGGGATGTGTGTTGATGCAGCATGGGAAGGTTATAGCCTATGCTTCCAGGCAACTCAAGAATCATGAGAAGAATTATCCGACGCATGATTTGGAACTCGCGGCAGTTGTGTTTGCATTAAAAATCTGGCGGCATTATTTGTATAGGGTCCATGTGGACGTGTTCTCAGACCACAAGAGTCTCCAATATTTTTCAAGCAGAAGGAGTTGAATTTAAGGAAGCGGAGATGGTTAGAATTGCTTAAGGATTATGATATGAACATTCTGTACCCTCCAGGGAAAGCAAATGTAGTGGCCGACGCTCTCCGTCGGAAGTCTATGGGTAGTCTGGCTCATTTGGAGGAAGATCAGAGGCCGTTGGCTCGGGAGGTTTGTCAATTGGCTAGTCTGGGGTTTTTTTTCTAGACCTCATACGAGGGGAACGTCATGATGCATAATGGGGCAGAATCATCACTTGAGCGGAAGTCAAGGAGAAGCAGTTTATTGATCCAACATTGGCGCAGTTGAAGGAGGCAGTTTTGAATAGCAAGATTTCAACATTTTCACTCGGAAGCGATGATGGTGTTTTGCGGTGCCAGGGAAGGCTATGTGTTCCTGATATGGATAATCTTCGGAAGAGGGTGATGGCGGAAGCTCACAGTTCCAGGTATTCCGTGCACCCAGGTTCTACGAAAATGTATCAAGATCTCCGGGAGGCTTATTAGTGGAGCAGTATGAAAAGAGGTGTGGCAGACTTTGTATCTAAATGTCCGAATTGTCAGCAGGTGAAGGCCGAGCATCAGAGGCCTGGTGGGTTAACTCAGCTTATGGAAATTCCAATGTGGAAATGGAAATGATCAACATGGATTTAGTGGTAGGTTTACCTCGCACTCAGTGCAAGTTCGACTCGATTTGGGTGATAATGGATCGACTCACGAAATCAGCTCACTTCTTGCCAGTCAAGTCCACCGATACTGCAGAACGGTACGCTCAGTTGTATACCAAGGAAATAGTTAGGCTTTATGGTACTCCAATTTCCATTATCTCAGACCGAGGAGCCCAGTTCACGGCCAATTTTTGGAGGAAATTTCAGTAGGGTTTGGGTACTCAGGTAAATCTCAGTATAGCTTTTCATCCGCAAATTGATGGTCAGGCAGAGCGGACTATTCAGACGCTTGAAGATATGTTATGGGATTTTGTGTTGGACTTCAAGGGTAGTTAGGATGATCATTTACCGCTTATCGAATTTGCTTACAATAACAGCTTTCACGCTAGTATTCAGATGGCCCCATTTGAGGCGTTGAACGGAAGGAGGTGTAGATCTCCGATTGGGTAGTTCGAGGTTGGTGAAGCAGAATTGTTAGGGCCAGATCTTGTGCACCAGGCATTGGAAAAAGTCAGAGTCATTCGGGAGAGGATGAAAATCGCTCAGAGCTGTCAAAAATCCTATGCAGACGTTCGTCAAAGAGAATTAGAATTCCAAGTTGATAATTGGGTATTCTTGAAGGTATCTCCCATGAAGGGAGTGATGCGGTTTGGGAAGAAAGGGAAATTAAGCCCAAGGTATGTCGGGCCATATCGGATTGCTCAAAGGATAAGGCAAGTATCTTATAAGTTAGAATTACCCCCTGAATTGTCATTAGTGCACCCGGTGTTCCACGTGCCCATGTTGAAGAAAGTGGTTGGAGATCCATCAGCCATCGTGCCAGTTGAGACTATTGAGGTTAATGAAGAATTATCGTATGAAGAGGTTTCCATTGCTATTCTTGATAAAAAAGTCCGTAGATTGAGGAACAAAGAAATTGCTTCAGTTAAAGTATTGTGGAGAAGTCAGCACATTGAGGAAGCCATGTGGGAAGCGGGAACTGAGATGAAAGAAAAATATCCCCATCTGTTTAGATAAGTCTAGTAGTGTTCGTCAGAACTTTCATCTCTAAGCAAATTATATTTTATGTCCGATTTTGTGCAAAAGCACCCCATCTTCCCCTAATTGCCTTATTGTTGTAATCTCCCAAGGTGTGCTAAAAACTAAACCCGCTATTCTATTTGGGTAGTGTGTAACCCTTGAGGTAAATGAAAGTTTTGTGGAACGTATGTGTTAGGCAAGTGATTAATGGTAGAGTACGTTGGTAATGATTAATTGAAACGAATATAGTATATTGCAGTGATTGGGTTGTGTGGGACTAATTAAAACGATCAAGTTATGTGCAAAAATATGAATTGTGGGCAAATTTATGGTATAAGAAGAAAGAACTATGTTTAGTTGACAAAATGATTGAATAGTTGCAAATTGTTGAGATAACAAAGTTGTGTGTGAGTTATGGGGTGATTAAAACTGTGTAATGGTGCTTGGAAATGTGTTTCGGGGGCTCTCTGGCAGGTAGATAGGTCTAATTACAAAGGAAACTTTGGCGAAATTTTTCTGAGATATTGGAGTTAGTGAAAATATGGAAGTTCCATGTCATGCTTTCAAAACTAAATGATTTCCAAAACCCTCATTCGAGGAAGAATGATTTTAAGGGGGGGGGGGGAGGATGTAAAGACACATAAAATTTTCTCGTTTTAAAATAATGCCCGAATGAGTCCCCTAGTTGTTTTTATCGTGGAAGTTTTTGAAACGGACCTAAATTGAGTAAAAGTGCACCATGCGATCGCATAACGTGATGCGGACCGCATAATGGTCGCATACACGGGCAGATCACTGCCCCATTTGGGGTCAACTATGCGGTCCAATGTGCGATCGCATTTCAGTTCTGCGGACCGCATATCTATCGCATTGTTGCCTTCGATTTTGGGAAGGAAGTTATGCGATTGCATAACGTGCATGCGGGTCGCACAATTGTCGCATACCTTGGCAGTGTGTTTTGAATTTTAGCCCATCTCGAGGGCCATTATGCGGTCAATTCTGCGGTCCGCATGTCAGGAATGTGATCGCATTCCTGACCGCATTCTTGTGTCGGGCCCTATTTTTCTAATTCTTAAAACCCGACCCCAGTTCATTAAAACACCCCTCCCCTTCAGTTTATAACCATTTTTTGATATATTAGAGAGATGAAAGAGTGGGTTCTAGAGAGAGAAAGTCCCGACTTCATCAAATTGGTCTTCCTTCATCACTCAAGCTTGGAACTAATCAAGTAGGACACAAATTTATTCAATCTTAGGGGTAAGCTTCTACCTCATTAACCCTAATTTCAAGATTTTTGTTAAAATAAAATATGGGTAGGATAGTTCATAAAGATAGGGTTAACAATCTTGCATGCATGTACCCGATTTATCATAATCTAGTAAAGGAAAATAGGTTGGAGTAACCTTTCACTAAAAAGGGGTTATTTAATCTAAAAGAACACCTAGGGTTTGATAGAAAGCTCCAATGAGTTCAAGACATGTTCATGATTCCTAATTCTAAGTTTAAATGTGCCGCATTGTGAATTAGATCGAAGGTGCTAGTCGGTCCGGTGATTTGAGAGTAAAAGTTAGAAAGGGATTTCGACCCCAGGTATGTATGGCTAACTTTAACCTTTGTGGAATCCCTTTGTTGGGTCCGAACATACTACATGTATACCTTTTTGATAATATGTGAATTGATTGTTCAAATGTGTTGAGACTTAAGATTCTACTCTTTGATTTGTCCTAGTTGATTGTCATATTACCATGCTATATGAGGTTGTGAAAGGTGTATTGATGTGCATGTCTCATTATGTGCAAAGCTCGTAAATGCTCGAGAGTATCGATATGAAAGTATGTGTTAATAAATGAAAGATTGTTGATGCGCCCAAGTGTGGGAATGTATATAATGGTTAAAAGTCGTGCATGGAAAAAGGGTATTGTGAAACGATGCAATTGAGTTGAAGGACTACGGCAACACCATGTACATGAATTACTGCTTGGTAAGAATTATGGCGGCTTGGGCCCAAATAAATAAATTGGTGACATGAACTTGATTCCTTGAAATGATAATTCTTGTGATGTAATTGTTTGTGGTTGTTGTTATGAAATATGACTGTCAGGTGGGATCGGGTTGCGCGCCGCAACACGAACTAATAAAGATAATAAGATGTGAGGCAATAAGGGTGGACGAGGATAGAAGGGAGGGCGAGGTAATAAGGGAGACCAAGGTAATAAGGGTGGCCGAGGTAATAAGGACGGAATGTGATCGTTATCACCATCGAAATGAGAAAAATCGGGGAAACTCTTGAATATGGTAATGTTTAAAGGGGAAAAGGAGAGATGGTGAAACTTTTGATGATTTGGTTGTTCTTTTCCACGTGCATTGATTTATTGGTTCTATTATTGTTTCTTACTTGTGTATTGTTTGATTGTACTTGGGATAAAGTTTGTTCATACATACTAGTACTATTCCACAGTACTAACGTCCTTTTTGCCGGGGGCGCTACATTTTCTTATATAAATGTAGGTGGTTCTACAACAGGTAATTCAGCCCACCGTCAGTAGTGCCTCCTCTCCTTTTCGTCAGTTGTTCTGGTGAGCCCCACTTCCTCCCGGGGCCACGTGTGACTCATGTCACCTTAATTTGAGCTTATGGTGTAGTGTAAGGTATAGCAGGGCCTTGTTGCCGGCAAGTAGTATATAAATCTTTTGTGCTTGTAGAGGCTCCATAGACACAATGTGGGGAAAGTATATATGTATTTTGGGTAGTAAGCGTACGGTTGGGAATCATGGTCCACGTTGTTAATATGGTATGTATTTTGTAAGTATCTGGTATCATGTGTTCGTAATGATAAAAAGTAGAAGTGAATTCAAGTTGAAAGTTCATGATTAAGATATAAATGGCTATTTTATTTGAATAATGTGTATTGAAATCACGGGGTAACGCGTGGGATAGGAAAGACAAATCAGGTTCGCTTCACTGGGGTCACCCAGTTGAGTGCCGGTCGCGTCCCTCGATTTTGGGGCGTGACAGAATGTGGGGAGTTGGGATGTGAGAGGTGGATGTGTGTGATGTGAAGAATGAGGAGTTAGGCTAGAAAAGTGGGGATAATGGGTTTAGTAAAAAAAAAATCAGATTTAAAAAAATAAAAAATAAAACTTTATCTATTGAAGTTCATTTTTTTTAAGATAAATAAAATTATAAAGATAAGAAGATTAACCAAAAATTTCTGATATTATTGGAAAATTAAATATTTACATATAGTTTAAATGATACTAAGAAAGATCCTATAGCTTACTTACCAAAATTCTAACTAAAAGAAATCATATATTTTTTGTAAATTTTCATTTTCTCTTTNATATATATATATATATATATATATATATATATATATATATATATATATATATATATATATATATATATATATATATATATATATAAAGATTAGACCAAAAGAATTATTTATATTAAAATAGTATATTATTTGGGTGTGATAAAAAATTAGTTGTTCACATGGATCAGGTTGCACGATACAAAAGTATTGTTATTGATATGTGGATATAGTTGCACGCAATGAAGAGGATGTATTCTGGTTATCCTTGGTTGTTAGTTTCCGCTATTGTGTTGTGTTGTAAGACTAGGAAGAGATGATATTCTGGGGCCCTGTCACGACCCCAAATCTAAGATAGTCGTGATGGCGCCTATCGTGGAACTATGCCAGCCAAACTACACGCAAATCGTAATAAGCTTCCATTTACATCTTCACTAAACTGATAACCTATAAAGGTTTCTTTTAAACATTTTTAAAATAGTTAAAGCTATACTGAATGTTAAATACAACCCCCGAGATCCTGGAGTCACTGGTCATGAGAATCTACATAAAATATAACACAAAAGAAAAAATAAACTCTTATAATAGTAAGGAGGAGAGAGAGCAGGACTGCGGACGCGTGCAGGTACCTCGCAAATCTCCGAAAAATCACTGGAACAGATACGCAGCTCACTCTGCCCTAACACCTGGATATGCACAGAAGGTGCAGGTTGTAATGTGAGTATGCCAACTCAGCAGTAATGAAAACAAATCAGGTCTGAGCAGTAAGAAACACGTAAAAATCAAATCAACAATTCACAATAAACACAGCCTTCTTTCCAACAATGTATACGTTAAATCATCACGCTTAAAAGCCGATTTCAGTAAAAATCATTTGGAAATATACTTGCCAATATTTTTAACATAACTTTCAAGAAGTTTAGTGTAAAAATGATAAAAATCGTAAAAAGCCCCTCGGGCAAAACACATTTCACAAGTTTAGAGTGAAAGTGGTAAAATCATAAGTAGCCCCTCGGGCAAAAACATATATCACATACTGCCCCTCGGGCATGCCTCACAGTCACTCATAATCAGCCCCTTGGGCATACCTCATAGTCACTCATAATCAGCCCCTCGGGCATACCTCACAATTACTCATGCCTCCCAATCACTCGTCACTCGGCACTCGCACTCAGTAGGTACCTGCGCTCACTGGGGGTGTGTACAGACTCCGGAGGGGCTCCTTCAGCCCAAGCGCTAATATCAAGACACCTCGTGACATATCATATCCTCACAATCAGGCCCTCGGCCTCACTCAGTCAGAAACTCTCAAAAGCCCCTCGGGCGTATTAGTTAAAAAGGGTACTTGACCCAAAACATCATTTTATATCTCAAAATAATGTAAATACGGCTGAGTTTCGAAATGAGTTAAACATAAGTCAACACAGTGAGGAAAATAACAGTAAAACAAAAAGCCCCTAAGGGGTCTAAACAAATTGGTACGAGGCCCCAAACATGGCTTATAGCCCAAATATAGCAATAGTTGTAGAACACATTTAACATATGATTTAGAGTAAAATACGCAGATCAATAGCTACCGTGGAGAGGACAAAGTCAAATCCAAAATTTAGTTCACGCCACATACTCGTCATCCGACATGTGCGGCATTCTAAAAATAGTGAGAAATATGAAGTCCGAGGTTTCATACCCTCAGGACAAGATTTATAGCCATTACTTACCTCCACCCGGGCCAAAATACTAATCCGCGATGCTATTTTCCCTCGAATAGGCTCCCGATTGCTCTGAATATAACCAAAACCAGATTAACATCATCAATATACGCTAAATGAACAAGGCTCAAACGAAAACAATAAATTTTAGGCACAATTCTCGAAATTGGCCAAACTCGAGACCGGGCCCACGTCTCAGAATTCTATAAAATTTACATCAGAAGACTCCTCATCCTCCCATGATTCTATACATACCAAGAACCCCAAAATCGGACCACAATTTCCCACTCAAATCGTCAAAAGAAATTTCCAGTTCTCATGCACCTAACATCCCCAAATTTTGGGTTTAAATCCAACAAATTTCTTGTTACTTACTTAGAAAACGACATAGAATCGAGTTATGAAGTCTAAAATCCTACCTCCAAGTGATTCCCTTCGATTTTCGCTTCAATCCCTCTCAAAGAGCTCCAAACCCGCTCAACAATGAAGGAAAAATAAACTAAATTCGCAAAAACGGCCTTTTAAAACATTCTGCCCAGCACTAAACATTCCTCCAGTGCGATCGCGTTTACAGCTACGCGTTCGCAATGCACAGTCCAACCCACTCTACGCGTTCGCATACCAACACACGCGTTCGCATAGCTCAAACATCCATCCCTCTCACGCGCCTCAGAAGACCTATGCGATCACAATGCACCACACTTGACCGCACTGCTTTGGCTGCCAAACCTATGCGATCGCAAACCTTATTACGCGATCACATAGAACAAATATTCCTACCTCAAACTGTAATCTGCGCGATCGTGGATGAACTCATGTGATCGCAATGAACAAACCACTGATGCTAAAACACCAGAAAACCAGCATCTCCCAAAGACCAAAAGTGCATGTTTGAGCATCTGAAATATGCTCAAGGCCCTCGGGACCTCAACCAAACACGCCAACACATCCCATAACCTTATTAAAACTTAGTCGATCCTTCGAAACACCAAAAACAACACCAAAACACCAAAATCACATCAAATTCAAGCCTATGAACTTTGAAATTTCTAAATTTTGCCAATGATGCCGAAACCAACCAAAACACATCCGACTGACTGAAAATTTGCTCACATATCCAAAATGATATTACGAACCTGCTCCAACTTCTGGAATTCCATTCCGACCCCGATAGCCTATTTTCCACTGCCCACCGGAAATCGCCAAAAAATAAATTTTGCCAATTAAGGCCTAATTCTACTCCGGCCATCAAAACTTCATTCCGAACACACTCCTAAGTCCCAAATCACCGAACGAAGCTATCCGAGCCATAAAATCCACATTCCGAGGTCGTTTACCAATAAGTCAACTCCCAATTGACTTTTTCAACTATTACGCTAATTTAAGAGACTAAGTGTCTCAGTTCTCACCACGACCACTCCGAACCCGAACCAACCGAGCCAACGCAACATAAATAGGCTAAGCAACATGCGGTAAAGCAGAAACGGGGGAAACGGGGCTATTACTCCCGGAACGACCGGCCGGGTCGTTACACCCTCCCCCACTTAAACATACAATCGTCCTCGAACATGACAGGAGTTGTTCTCCAACACCATCAAACTGCCGCATAAACTCACCATACACATACTCGGGGGTGATCCCACGTGACCCTATTCCATATAGGTCCAATAGCACAACATAGTTGAAATTTTGAAATCCAACCTTACCCATAAACCTTAGAACCAAATTCCCACTTGTGAAATGATTTACAAGATCAAATTTCCACAACTATAAACCGAGCAAGTCTGAACACGCTGAATAAAGCCATATACGTAACCCCAGATGCAATCACATAATATACCGCATGACTCAAACACTCATAGCGGTAACTCCTAATCACAATAGCTTCTCAAACAACCCAATATCGGTACATAACCTCTTATCAAGAAATGCCTAGCTCTAACACTTTCATATACTGCCGACGAGGAAAGAAACACGTAGAAACTAGCAACAACTCGTTCGATCAGTCAGACATGAAGCTCCCCCTTCCCAAACAGTAATTATAGCAGATTTCTAAGCCGACTCCCGATATTCATCCTTCGAACTATGGTGTAGAAAATTCTGACAATATTCATTCTAGGTCCAATGAACTCTTCTCATCCAACACGACCACTCTGCTGACATGTAACATCGATACAATTCGAATCCATAACCTGTGCAACTCGTGCACTCAATAGAAACATCCCAATGTAATCAAATTATATAAAAGATTCACACGAGAGGACCATCCTCCCATTAACAATTACCATCACAACATCATGCTAAAACCCTGGCACACATAGTGAAAAATCAAAACACACGAATCCAATACCAAATGTCATACCCCTACATAACTCTGCTACACTGCGTGATCTCATCCAAACGCTGGTCCACATGAATTATTTGAAGCCACTTGGCCCAAAATCCATAACCATGCGAAATTAGACATCAAGTACTCAAAGTGCATTGCCATAACCACGGGGAAATCGGACGATACCATGCAACACAAAATCAGAAAGAACATAACCAATACGTCTCAACCTCGCAATACCCAATTACTTACCTTACCCACATCTAGCTATAAAGACGAACTAGAAATACACCATATGTGAATATAACCAATAACCACCACCCTCCGCAACACCGAAGGGTAACTCATAGATCACTCCAAAACATGAATAAACTCAATCACAATCAAATGATACATTCCTCACATTAGAAATTCGGAGTCAGTGATTCTGACCCGGTGCAGAACATACACTCATGCAGACCTACCAATAACCCTGAATCAACTCTGGTCACCCACAATAGATAGATAACTCACCGAAAAGTCCACAATGATTGAATCATGGTACATACTAACATCTGACTAGCTTGCTCGCATCTTCACAGTTCACTACCACAAAATAACCTATTTATGAGAACTATCGGTCTCAAAGTCACGAAGCACACCAATTACTATATCTGATCTCAACTCCACCGCTCGAACATATAGCACATCCCTAATACTCAATCATTACATGAGAGATACCCCTATAATTCTTCAGTGCCACCAAGCAACCTTAAATGTCAGCAATCGAATCCAACAAGAGAGCGTCGAAATACCAATGAAGCACCCTAAACTCCACACATTGACTCTTCATGAATATATACCCTCATCAAGCCACCCAACAGTGCTATAATCTACCTAGCCATCTGAAACTACCAATGCTGCCTAAGAATTCTGACCTCCCTTCCAGAACTGAACCGTGACCTCACATATGCAAATCTCGACTCTACACAATATACCGCATATGCCATGCCATCCTATGGTAAACATGAGAACTTCATAATCCCTTCCGAGCCACAGGCAACTACGCACCCAACTAGTCAAGAACTTCCCATTTGATCCCAATTAGAAGAAAAATCACTATACATCACCTGCACCTCATGCCAGCATAAAATATGCATCTTTAACCGTGGTAGAAACCATCAGGAACTATCCGAAATCCCATTTGTGCAACACCAAACGATTAGGACTGAATCCTTCTAACTCAACCAAGCTACGCAGGCCACCAAATATCCAAGAGCATTGCTAAGAAACCCCTGTAAAAACTCATTACCTCATAAACACCCAAAGAACTAATCGTATCCCTTACCATGTCGATCCGACCTACTACCAAGTTTTCCTATTTACCCAAGTTTCTTCTGACTTACCTTCAAATTGGTACTTCTCTTTGCCGTAAGACCACAATTCTCAACCCAGACTCACCACACGCGACCGAAGCACAAAACCATACCGTCTAAGGCTCATAAGCCGCCGAATACTCTCTCAAATATCCCAAAAGTACCACATTAAAAATACTTACCCTGAAGAGACTTCTTGTGAATCTAAAGCCATTACCTTCACCTTCTTGATACTGATATGTAGAATCCATAATGATGTAGAAATGCCACAAGTCTTGACACCCTCCAATGTAAATCTCAATCACACTGACCAATTAGACAGAATCGACCTGACCCGTTTGCACACTAACATACTAGGAAAGTAATCTACTCACTTGAAGCCACAAGAACATTCATACACTGCACACACTACACCTTTTACAATTTCCACTCAATTATTCAATAGGACCCAATTACCCAATAGAGTACATTACGACCTATATCGAAGAAATTTTCATTACTCGATCCATCCCTAGACCCCACATCTGTAGGTCATAACTGACTTACCAATATACCTCGAACTGAAACCAATACAACACATAATCGTGTAATCAACTCATCATTAATAGACTCCCCCACTTGGCTCAAAGCCAACGATCGAGACAACCAATAACTCACAACGCCCATAATAACACAACCCGTCTAACAACTCAAGTCATCTGCAAATCTCGCATTCACCATTGTAATAATCATGCCAACTTCCACAAGCGATCTAAACTCAAATTACAACATATACCATTTATTGGTAGAAGAGAACTTACTACATAACAACATAGGGATCACACACCCTAGGACACCCTTGCCGGCTTATTCTCAAACATGATATCTCTCTATACACTTCCGAAAATCATAGCTATTACGCAATCACTACACCCTAATGCATTAAGACACAACAACGCCTACCATCGAGGCATCACAATACGCAGTAAGAACCTGAAGCTGATGGCAAAACTAACACTGGAGTGGTGGTCAAAGAAATCTTGAGCTTCTGGAAGCTCTACCCACACACGTCTGACCACATGGATACCCTCACTAGACACCACGTGTTCCAAGAATGCGACTGAACTGAGCCAAGGTTCACACTCGGAGAACTTTGCATAGAGCCTTTCGTCCCTGAATCCTTATAATTCCATCCTCAAATACTGAGTACGCTACTCCTGGCTACGCATATATGCCAGAACGCCATCAACGAATACAATAACAAGGAGTGCTAATACGGCTGGAATACACCGTTAATCAAATACATGAACGCTATTGGGGAAATGATCAGACCAAAAGACATCACCAGGAACTCATAACCCAATAGAAAGATCTGCTTCACTCCACAACTAAGCAACATGAGAGGTCTTCCAATAGACTCACAACTCGAAGACATATGCCAAACCGATACAGAAACCAAACACTTAATAGTTCTTGCCATATTCTTAGCCAACCGTTTTGTCACAATCAAACGATCTGAACACAACTAACCATCAAATCCCACTCATCACGTAGCCATCTAGTCACACATTCTCATCAATAAGAACACAAACGGACATATAAGTCCCCAAATGCACAGCACACACAATCGAAATCTTAGGATTCAAGCCACAGAACGAATTCGTCCACAAGTCCTCCAGACTGTCCCATCTCATCCATGGAAGTCACAATCCGTGGATGCACAGCTGATACCAAGCGCTCCCGTGAGCGTTCAAATACATAGAAGGAATTCAAGAGTTACGCTCTTGGATGAAATAAATGGATTCGCACGACAAGAATTCAAGAATGTAAGAGTTTCCTAAAGGTTCTGTAGCCTCTCGAAAATAAGTACAGACGTCTCCGTACAGATCCGCAAGACTTTACTAAACCTGCTCATGACCAGTGAGTCCTATATAACCTAGCGCTCTGATACCAACTTGTCACGACCCCAAATCTAAGCAAGTCATGATGGTGCCTATCATGGAACTAGGCCAGCCAAACTACCCTTAAATCGTAATAAGCTTCCATTTACAACTTCACTAAACTGATAACCCATAAAGGTTTCTCTTAAATATTTTTAAAACAGTTAAAGCAATACCGAATGTTAAATACAACCCCCGAGATCCCGGAGTCACTGGTCATGATAATCTACATAAAATATACAACTAAACAAGAAAAAAACTCTAATAATAATAAGAAGGAGAGAGAGTAGGACTGCGGACGCGTGCAGCTACCTTGCAAATCTCCAAAAAAACTATGGAACAGATACGCAACTCACTCTGCCCTAACACCTGGATCTGCACACAAGGTGCAGGGAGTAATGTGTGTACTCCAACTCAGTAGTAATGAAGATAAATCAGGTCTAAGCAGTAAGAAACACATAAAAATCAAATCATCATTTCACAATAAGCACAGCCTTTCTTTCTATCAATGTATACGTTAAATCATCACGCTTAAAAGACGATTTCAGTCAAAATCATTTGGAAATACACTTGCAAATAGTTTCAACATAACTTTCAAGAAGTTTAGGGTAAGAATGATAAAAATCGTAAAAATCCCCTCGGGAAAAACACATTTCATAAGTTCAGAGTGAAAGTGGTAAAATCATAAGTATCCCCTCGGGCAAAAGCATGTATGAGAACCTGCCCCTCGGGCATGCCTCACATTTACTCATAATCAGCCCCTCGGGCATACCTCACAGTCACTCATAATCATCCCCTCGGGCGTACCTCATAATTACTAATGCCTCCCAATCACTCGTCACTCGTCACTCGGCACTCGGCACTCAGTAGGTACGTGCGCTCACTGGGGGTGTGTACAGACTCCGGAGGGGCTCATTCAGCCCAAGCTAATATCAAGCCACCTCGTGACATATCATATCCTCACAATCAGGCCCTCGGCCTCACTCAGTCAGAAACTCTCATAAGCCCCTCGGGTGTATCAGTAAAATGGGGTACTCGACCCAAACCATCATTTTATATCTCAAAATAGTGTAAATATGGCTGTGTTTCGAAATCAGTTAAACATAACATGACTGAGTGTAAATCATAAGTCAACACATTGAGGAAAATAGTAGTAAAACGAAAAGCCCCAAGGGGTCTAAACAAATCGGCACGAGGCCCCAAACATGGCTTATAGCCCAAATATAGAAATAGTTTTTGAACACAATTTAACATATGATTTAGAGTAAAATACGCAGCTCAATAGTTTCCGCGGAGAGGACCAATTCCAATCCAAAAATCAGTGCATGCCACATACTCGTCATCCGACATGTGCAGCATTCTAAAAACAGTGAGAAATACGAAGTCCGGGGTTTCATTCCCTCAGGACAAGATTTATAGCCATTACTTACCTTCACCCGGGAAAAAAATACTAATCCGCGATGCTCTTGCCCCTCGAATCAGCTCCCAATTGCTCAGAACTAACCAAAACCAGATTAACATCATCAATATACGCTAAATGAACAAGGCTCAGATGAAAACTATCAAGTTTAGGCACAATTCTCGAAATTGGCCAAACCCAAGCCCCAAGCCCACGTCTCGAAATTCTATAAAATTTGCATCACTAGAATCCTCATCCTCCCATGATTCTATACATACCAAGAACATCAAAATTGGATCACAATTACCACTCAAATCATCAAAATAAATTTTCAGTTCTCATGCACCTAACCTCCCCAAATTTTGAGTTTAAATCCAACAAATTTCTTGATAATTACTTAGAAAACGACATAGATCGAGTTATGAAGTCTAAAATCTTACCTCCAAGTGATTCCCTTCGATTTCCTCTTCAATCCTTCTCAAAGAGCTCCAAACCCGCTCAACTATGGAGGAAAAATAGACTAAATTCGCAAAAACGGCCTTTTAAAACATTCTGCCCAGCACTAAACATTCCTCCTGTGCGATCGCGTTTACAGCTACGCGTTCGCAATGCACAGTCCAACTCACTCTACGCGTTCGCATACCAACACACGCGTTCGCATAGCTCAAAAATCCATCCCTCTCACGCGCCTCAGAAGACCTATGCGATCGCAATGCACCACACTCGACTGCACTGCTTTGGCTGCCAAACATATGCGATCGCAAACCTTATTACGCGATCACATAGAACAAATCTTCCTGCCTCAAACTGTACTCTACGCGATCGTGGATGAACTCATGCGATCACAATGAACAAACCACTGATGCTAAAACACCAGAAAACCAGCATCTCCCAAAGACCAAAAGTGCATGTTTGAGCATCTGAAATATGCTCGAGGCCCTCGGGACCTCAACCAAACACGCCAACACATCCCATAACCTTATTCAAACTTAGTCGATCCTTCGAAACACCAAAAACAACACAAAAACACCAAAATCACATCAAATTCAAGCCTATGAACTTTGAAATTTCTAAGTTTCGCCAATGATGCCGAAACCAACCAAAACACATCCGACTGACTGAAAAATTGCACACATATCCAAAATGACATTACGAACCTGCTCCAACTTTTGGAATTCCATTCCGACACCGATAGCCTATTTTCCACTGCCCACCGGAAATCGCCAAAAATTAATTTTCGCCAATTAAGGACTTATTCTACTCCGGCCATCAAAACTTCATTCCGAACACACTCCTCAGTCCCAAATCACCTAACGAAGCTATCCGAGCCATAAATTCAACATTCCGAGGTCATTTACCAATACGTCAAATCCCAATTGACTTTTTCAACTATTAAGCTAATTTAAGAGACTAAGTGTCTCAGTTCTCACCATGACCACTCCGAACCCGAACCAACCGAGCCAACGCAACATAAATAGGCTAAGAAACATACGGTAAAGCAGAAACGGGGGAAACGGGGCTATTACTCTCAGAACGACCGGCCGAGTCGTTACACCAATCGTCCTCGAACATGCCAGGAGTTGTTCTCCACCACCATCAAACTGCCGCATAAACTCACCATACACATACTTGGGGGTGATCCCACGTCACCCTATTCCATATAGGTCCAATAGCACAACATAGTTGAAATTTTGAAATCCAACCTGACCCATAATCCTTAGAACCAAATTCCCACTTCTGAAATGATTTACAAGATAAAAATTCAACAACTATAAGCTGAGCAAGTCTGAACACGCTGAATCAAGCCATATACATAACCCCAGATGCAATCACATAATATACCGCATGACTCAAACACTCATAGCGATAACTCCTAATAACAATAGCTTCTCAAACAACCCAATATCGGTACATAACCTCTTATCAAGAAATGCCTCGCTCTAACACTTTCATATATTGCCGACGAGGAAAGAAACACGTAGAAACTAGCAACCACTCATTCGATCAGTCAGACATGAAGCTCCCCTTTCCCAAACAGGAATTATAGCAGATTTCTAAGCCGACTCCCGATATTCATCCTTCCAACTATGGTGTAGAAAATTCTGACAATATTCATTCTAGGTCCAATGAACTTTTCTCATCCAACACGACCACTCTGCTGACATGTAACATCGATACAATTCGAATCCATAACCTGTGCAACTCGTGCACTCAATATAAACATCCCAAGTCAATCAAATTACATAAAATATTCACACGAGAGGACCATCCCCCCATTAACAATTACCATCACAACATCATGCTAAAATCCTGGCACATATCGTGAAAAATCAAAACACACGAATCCAATACCAAATGTCATACCCCTACAAAACTCCGCTACACTGCGCGATCTCATCCAAACGCTGGTCCACCTGAAATATTTCGAGCCACCTGGCCCAAAATCCATAACCATGCGAAATTCGACATCAAGTGCTCAAAGTGCATTGCCATAACCACGGGGAAATCGGACGATACCATGCAACACAAAATCAGAAATAACATAACCAATACGTCTCAACCTCGCGATACCCAATTACTTACCTTACCCAAATCTAGCTATAAAGACGAACTAGAACTGCACCATATGTGAATATAACCAATAACCACCACCCTCCACAATACCGAAGGGTAACTCATAGATCACTCCAGAACATGAATAAACTCAATCACAATCAAATGATACATTCCTCACATTAGAAATTCGGAGTTAGTGATTCTGACCCGGTGCAGAACACACACTCATGCAGACCTACCAATAACCCTGAATCAACTCTGGTCACCCACAATAGATAGATAACTCACCGAAAAGTCCACAAAGATTGAATCATGGTACATACTAACATCTCACTAGCTTGCTCGCATCTTCACAGTTCACTACCACAAAATAACCTATTTATGAGAACTCTCGGTCTCAAAGTCACGAAGCACACCAATTACTATATCTGATCTCAACTCCACCGCTCGAACATATAGCACATCCCTAATACTCAATCATTGCATGAGAGATACCCCTATAATTCTTCAGTGCCACCAAGCAACCTTAAATGTCAGAAATCGAATCCAACAAGAGAGCGTCAAAATACAAATGAAGCACCCTAAACTCCACACATTAACTATTCAGGAATATATGACCTCATCAAGACACCCAACAGTGCTATCATCTATCTAGCCATCTGAAACTACCAATGCTGCCTAAGAATTCTGACCTCCCTTCCAGAACTGAATCGTGACCTCACATATGCAAATCTCGACTCTACACAATATACCGCATACACTATGCCATCCTATGGTAAACATGAGAACTTCATAATACCTTCCGAGCCACAAGCAACTATGCACCCAACTAGTCAAGAACTTCCCATTTGATCCCAATTAGAAGAAACATCACTATACATCACCTGCACTTCATGCTAGCAGAAAATATGCATCTTTAACCGTGGTAGAAACCATCAGGAACTATCCGAAATCCCATTTGTGCAACACCAGACCGTCAGGACTGAACTCAACCAAGCTACCCATGCCACCAAATATCCAAGAGCATTGCTAAGAAACCCCTGTAAAAACTCATTACCTCATAAACACCCAAAGAACTAATCGTATCCCTTACCATGTCGATCCGACCTACTACCAAGTTTTCCTATTTACCCAAGTTTCTTCTGACTTACCTTCAAATTGGTACTTCTCCTTGCCGTAAGACCACAATTCTCAACCCAGACTCACCACACGCGACCCAAGCACAAAACCATACCATCTAAGGCTCATAAGCCGCTGAATACTCTCTCAAATATCGCAAAAGTACCACATTCAAAATACTTACCCTGAAGAGACTTCCTGTGAATCTAAAGCCATTAACTTCACCTTCCTGATACTGATATGTAGAATCCATGATGATGTAGAAATGCTACAAGTCTTGACACCCTCCAATGTAAATCTCAATCACACTGACCAATTAGACAGAATCGACCTGACCCGTTTGCACACTAACATACTAGGAAAGTAATCCACTCACTTGAAGACACAAGAAAATTCATACACTGCACACACTACACCTTTTACAATTTATACTCAATTATTCAACAGGACCCAATTACCCAATAGAGTACATTACAACCTACATCGAAGAAATTTTCATTACTCGAGCCATCCCAGACCCCACATCTGCAGGTCATAACTGACTTACCAATATACCTCGAACTGAAACCAATACAACACATAATCGTGTAATCAACTCATCATTAATAGACTCCCCCACTTGGCTCAAAGCCAACGATCGAGACAACTAATAACTCACAACGCCCATAATAACACAACCCGCCTAACAGCTCAAGTCATCTGCAAATCTCGCATTCACCATTGTAATAGTCATGCCAACTTCCACAAGCGATCTAAACTCAAATTACAACATATACCATTTATTGGTAGAAGAGAACTTACTACATAACAACATAGGGACCACACACCCTAGGACACCCTTGTCGGCTTATTCTCAAACATGATATCTCTCTATACACTTCCGAAAATCATAGCTATTACGCAATCACTACACCCTTATGCATTAAGACACAACAACGCCTACCATCGAGGCATCACAACACGCGGTAAGAACCTGAAGCTGATGGAAAAACTAACACTGGAGCGGTGGTCAAAGAAATCTTGAGCTTCTGGTAGCTCTACCCACACACGTCTGACCACATGGATACCCTCACTAGACACCACATGTTCCAAGAATGCTACTGAACTGAGCCAAGGTTCACACTCAGAGAGCTTTGCATAGAGCCTTTCGTCCCTGAATCCTTATAATTCCATCCTCAAATACTGAGTACGCTACTCCTGGCTACGCATATATGCCAGAACGCCATCAACGAATACAATAACAAGGAGTGCTAATACGGCTGGAATACACCGTTAATCAAATACATGAACGCTATTGGGGAAATGATCAGACCAAAAGACATCACCAGGAACTCATAACCCAATAGAAAGATCCTCTTCACTCCACAACTAAACAATTTGAGAGGTCTTCCAATACACTCACAACTCGAAGACATATACCAAACCGATACAGAAACAAAACACTTAATAGTTCTTTCCACATTCTTAGCCAACCCTTTTTTCACAATCAAACAATCTGAACACAGCTAACCATCAAATCCCACTCATCACGTAGCCATCTAGTCACCAATTCTCATCAATAAGAACACAAACGGACATATAAGTCCCTAAATGCACGACACACACAATCGAAATCTTAGGATTCAAGCCACAGAACGAATCCGGCCACAAGTCCTCCAGACTTGCCCATCTCATCCATGGAAGTCACAATCCGTAGATGCACAGCTGATACCAAGCGCTCTCGTGCGCGTTCGAATACATGGAAGGAATTCAAGAGTTACGCTCTTGGCTGAAATAAATGGATTCGCACGACAAGAATTAAAGAATGTAAGATTTTCCTAAGGGTTCTGTAGCCTCTCAAAAATAAGTACAGACGTCTCCGTACCGATCCACAAGACTTTACTAAACGTGCTCATGACCAGTGAGTCCTATGTAACCTAGCGCTCTGATACCAACTTGTCACGACCCCAAATCTAAGCAAGTCGTGATGGTGCCTATCATGGAACTAGGCCAGCCAAACTACCCTTAAATCGTAATAAGCTTCTATTTACAGCTTCACTAAACTGATAATCCATAAAGATTTCTCTTAAACATTTTTAAAACAGTTAAAGCAATACCGAATGTTAAATACAACCCCTGAGATCCCGGAGTCACTGGTCATGAGATTATACATAAAATATACAACTAAACAAGAAAAAAAAATCTTATAATAGTAAGAAGGAGAGAGAGCAGGACTGCGGACACGTGCAGCTACCTTGCAAATCTCCAAAAATCTATGGAACAGATACGCAACTCACTCTGCCCTAACACCTGCATCATTTCAGAATAAGCACAGCCTTTCTTTCTAACAATGTATACGTTAAATCATCACGCTTAAAAGCAGATTTCAGTCAAAATCATTTGAAAATATACTTGCAAATAGTTTCAACATAACTTTCAAGAAGTTTAGGGTAAAAATGATAAAAATCGTAAAAATCCCCTCGGGGAAAACACATTTCATAAGTTTAGAGTGAAAGTTGTAAGATCATAAGTAGCCCCTCGGGCAAAAACATGTATCAGAACCTGCCCCTCGGGCATGCCTCACAGTCACTCATAATCAACCCCTCGGGCATACGTCGCAGTCACTCATAATCATCCCCTCGGGCATACCTCATAATTACTAATGCCTCCTAATCACTCGTCACTCGTCACTCGGCACTCGGCACTCGGTAGGTACCTGCGCTCACTGGGGGTGTGTACAGACTCCGGAGAGGCTCATTCAGCCCAAGCTAATATCAAGCCACCTCGTGACATATCATATCCTCACAATCAGGCCCTCGGCCTCACTCAGTTAGAAACTCTCATAAGCCCCTCGGGTGTATCAGTAAAATGGGGTACTCGACCCAAACCATCATTTTATATCTCAAAATAGTGTAAATATGGCTGTGTTTCGAAATCAGTTAAACATAACATGACTGAGTGTAAATCATAAGTCAACACATTGAGGAAAATAGTAGTAAAACGAAAAGCCCCAAGGGGTCTAAACAAATCGGCACGAGGCCCCAAACATGGCTTATAGCCCAAATATAGAAATAGTTTTAGAACACAATTTAACATATGATTTAGAGTAAAATACAGAGCTCAATAGCTTCCGCGGAGAGGACCAATTCCAATCCAAAAATCAGTGCATGCCACATACTCGTCATCCGACATGTGCAGCATTCTAAAAATAGTGAGAAATACGAAGTCCGGGGTTTCATACCCTCAGGACAAGATTTATAGCCATTACTTACCTTCACCCGGGAAAAAAATACTAATCCGCGATGCTCTTGCCCCTCGAATCAGCTCCCAATTGCTCAGAACTAACCAAAACCAGATTAACATCATCAATGTACGCTAAATGAACAAGGCTCGGATGAAAACTATCAAGTTTAGGCCCAATTCTCTAAATTGGCCAAACCCGAGCCCCAAGCCCACATCTCAAAATTTTATAAAATTTGCATCACTAGAATCCTCATCCTCCCATGATTCTATACATACCAAGAACACCAAAATTGGATCACAATTACCACTCAAATCATCAAAAGAAATTTCCAGTTCTCATGCACCTAACCTCCCCAAATTTTGAGTTTAAATCCAACAAATTTCTTGTTAATTACTTAGAAAACGACATAGAATCGAGTTATGAAGTCTAAAATCTTACCTCCAAGTGATTCCCTTCGATTCCTCTTCAATACCTCTCAAAGAGCTCCAAACCCGCTCAACAATGGAGGAAAAATAGACTAAATTCGCAAAAACGGCCTTTTAAAACATTCTGCCCAACACTAAACATTCCTCCAGTGCGATCGCGTTTACAGCTACGCGTTCGCAATGCACAGTCCAACCCACTCTACGTGTTCGCATACCAACATATGCGTTCTCATAGCTCAAACATCCATCCCTCTCACGCGCCTCAGAAGACCTATGCGATCGCAATCCACCACACTCGACCGCACTGCTGTGGCTGCCAAACCTATGTGATCGCAAACCTTATTACGCGATCACATAGAACAAATCTTCCTGCCTCAAACTGTACTCTACGCGATCACGGGTGAACTCATGCGATCGCAATGAACAAACCACTGCTGCTAAAACACCAGAAAACCAGCAATCTCCCAAAGACCAAAAGTGCCCGTCTGAGCATCCGAAATACGCCCGAGGCCCTCGGGACCTCAACCAAACACGCCAACACATCCCATAACCTTATTAAACTTAGTGGAGCCTTCGAAACACTAAAAACAACGCAAAAACACCAAAATCACATCAAATTCAAGCCTTTGAACTTTGAAATTTCTAAATGTTGCCAATGATGCCGAAACCAACCAAAACACATCCGATTGACCTGAAAATTTGCACACATATCCAAAATGACATTACGAACCTGCTCCAACTTCTGGAATTCCATTCCGACCCCGATAGCCTATTTTCCACTGCCCATCGAAAATCGCCAAAAACTAACTTTCGCCAATTAAGGCCTAATTCTACTCCGGTCATCAAAACTTCATTCCGTACACACTTCTAAGTCTCAAATCACCTTACACAGCTATCTGAGACATAAAATCCACATTCCAAGGTCGTTTACCAATAAGTCAACTCCCAGTTGACTTTTTTAACTATTAAGCTAATTTAAGAGACTAAGTGTCTCAGTTCTCACCACGACCACTCCGAACTCGAACCAACTGACCCAACACAACATAAATAAGCTAAGAAACATACGATAAATCAGAAACGGGAGAAACAAGGCTATTACTCTCGGAACGACCGGCCAGGTCGTTACATGCCCTCTTTTATTTATTTTTTATTCCAGTTATCGTGTTGTTGTTCGTTTCTCTATTTTGTTATTGCCTTTTTGCTTATTAATTATACTAGTTTATAGTGTGTGTCTTGTCATAGCCTCATATATGATAATATTGTTTCGGTGTGCAAGCCAATCCAATATATTTGTAACAACCAAATACAGTGAATCTCAGAACATAACAATAAAAATGAACTTAAATGCATAATTCTCCAAGGCGATCTGATGTAAGAAAGTAGAGTGAAACAAGAAATGCAAGTAAAGTCATGAAATAGTAGAAGAATCTATCTAATTCATTGAAATCATAAAACAAGTAAAGCCGAACATTAAATAAAGTTATGAATAAGTGGAAGCATGTAACAAATAAAGACATGTAAAAAGTGAAGGCATAAATTTAACAAGTAAAGACATGTAGCAAGTAAAAGCACACAACAAGTGAAAATATGGAACAACAAAGGCATGATATAATTAAAAACATACAATTAAGTAGTACAACCCATATAGTTGAACCCATGACAAGGCATATTGTAACGACTCGGCCGGTAGTTTTGAGTGTTGTAGCCCCTTTGCCCTATTTATTGCTTATTATGTGCCCAATTGTTGTTATATGACTTTTCGGGGTGATCTGTTTAGTTCCAGGGATGTTTCGGAATGATTTTAGACACTTAGTCTCAAGCTTGGAAGCTTAAGTTGAAAGGGTTGACCGGATGTTGACTTATATATAAATGACTCTGAAATGAAGATTTGATGATTCTGATAGCTCTGTAGGGTGATTTTGGAATTGGGAGTTTGTCTGAGTAGTGATTTAGAGGTCCATAGTTGATTTTGGCTTGAAATGGAGGAAGTTGGAAGTGAGAACCGCAGATGCAGAAATTCGACCGCAGGAACGATATCGTAGAAGCTGAAAAATGGTCGCACGAGCAAAAAGCCTGGCAGTGTTTAAATCTGAAGGGTTACAAGGTTCTTATCATTTTTGGACCTTGCAAGCTCGGATTAAGGCGATTTTTGAGAGGGTTTCGAGTGATTTGTTGAGGTAATCCACTTTTGGTCATTGTTTTCTATAACATTGATTACCCATTGAATTTCCCACCTTGTTTATGTGTTATTAAGGTGGAATTTCGGGAGTTTTGGGTTAGGGACTGGAGAGTTAAATTTGGGGATACGAGTGATGATTTGGCGTCAGAATTTGGTAAGTTTGGTATGGTTGGACTCGTGGTTGAACGGTTGTTCGAAATTTGTAACTTTTATTGGGTTCCGAGACGTGGGCCGGGGGTTGACTTTTCGAGTTGACTTTTTGACTTTTGATTAAGAACTTAGCATTTTTATATGGAATTGATCCCTATAGTTCGTGTTGATTGTATCGAATTATTTGTGTCTATAGTTCATAGGCCGATTCGCGAGGCAAAGGCTTATTGGAGTAGAGATTTTCACGATTTGAGTAAGTAACACTTCTAAACTTGGTTCTAACGGTATGAATCCCTGAATTACGTATTATGTGATTGGTGTGGAGGTGATGCACAGGATAGGTGATGGTCGTGTGGGCGTGCACCATAGAAATTGTGATTCGGTTGATTATGTGGTATTGTGTAGTCATCAGACCTTGTAGCCATTTCTGTGATCTCTATGTGTTAGATTAATTGAGCTACCGATTCATGATAGAAATCATGTTAGGCTATATGTTTATCCTGTTGAGATCCATTGTGGTCATTTTTTGTGTTGAATTATTTTCTTAGATGGCAATTTTGTACTCAGTCACATCTATTATTTGCATATCATATCGTGTCTCAGTTACTATTATTGTTGTGTTATATATCATTATTTGGGAAAATTGGCATGAGATTTGTGAGCCCGAGAGACTAGAGATGTTGATGACTGAACTGGGGACAGATAGCCAAACTATGCGTCATACTTGTGTATCGGGTTGCATGTGATTGAATTTCAAACCGCAACAAGCCTTATGGCTATATGTGGATCGGGTTGCATGCCGCAAATAGCCTTATGGTTATATTTGGATCGGGTTGCATGTTGCAACAGGCCTTATGGCCATATGTGGATCCGGTTGCACGCCGCTGCAAGCGTCGTATAGTGCTGAGTGACTGAGTGTGACGAGCAAGTATTGAGACAGTCAGATTGAGTACTCTAAGAGAGTGTGAGTACATAAGGTTTTCATTGGGTTGCATCACGTATGGTTTGCATATTGGCATATATAGATATGTCATATTCCTCATATCAGTCACATTTGACATATTTTATCTATGTTGAGCTTAACTGTTAAACCTGGAATCATGTCTATATTTTTATGTATAGTTAAACTTTGTATTTTTCATGTACTAGTTGAGCTCTTCATTGCTTTCATCCAAGAGGTTAGACTTGTTACTTATTGAGTTGGTTGTACTCACGCTACACCCTGCACTTCGTATGCAGATCCAGGTGTTTCCCGGCATGGTGGTTGCTAATCTTGGTGTTTTACTTGTTCGGAAATCATCGAGGTAGCTGCTTTGGCATCCGCAAACCTTGACTCTCCTCATCTATCTCTTAGTTTTATGTATTGTTTACCTAGAAAATGGTAATTACAATTATATTTGAATTTTCAGTTCTAAAAATACGTTATATATTTTAATACCAGTTGTTTAGGAAATCGATGCTAAGTGAGAAGTAAGAAAATGAGGTAAGGGCGAAGGATGACGAAATTGTGCAAACCGAGCAGCTAGGGAATTGGGTCTCGAGGTCGAGCTCGAGAGCTTGATAAGGGGCGGTCGACAATGATTCAACAATATCGAGTGCCTCAAAGATGGCCTCTTTATGATCAATAATGAGTAATAAATGAAGAACAATTAATGAACACAATAAAAGAAAGGCAATAAATCAATGAAACAATTATAGAGAATGTTTGAGTTAAAGAGCATGGAATGTTCTTGTTCTTTTATATTGAGTATCATATATCTTACAAAGTGACAAGGGTCCCATTTATATATGAGGGGGAACCCCAACATAGTACATGTGTAATTATTACAAAAGAGAGATGGTTGGTACATCCATTTAATGCAACGGCACGGGCCTGTACTATTTTGCGTCCTTAGTCAACTTTAACCACGTGCCTTTTGGGGGTTTTCCGCCTTTCCACAATGGTCTTCGATCTACACTGCTTCAGGGTCGAGAACCCTCGATGTGCCCCCTCGATGCCAAAACTTGAACCTTCAAGCCTTCTGAGCGCCATAATGATAGTAAAATCGGGTATACAGATAGTCCCCGCATTTCTTAGAGTGGAGTGATAATAAACGGTCTTGACTTCTTGCCTCTTCGTTATCCCTGTTATGACGTCATTCTCTTCAGAGCATTAAATGGTGTGACATCAAAACTGCGCAGAGGTCGTTGTCAACACAATTCTCGAGAAGCCCACGAACCGTCATGGGTTCGACCCTTCCCCTTGAAGCATGCCCAAAGGGCCTCTATAAATACTTTAATCACCTGCCTCTTCAGAATTTTACATCTTTTTCAAACCTTCAAACTTTTATTAAGTGTTCTTCATTCTTACCTTCTATCTGCGTTTACTTCTTCATCTTGTGTCTTCAAAACTCAATTATAATAATGGCAAAAACTTCCAAAACGGTACCACAAAAGGAGGGAGCTGCTTCTTCATCAAGCCCGTCTAAAGGTAAGTTTAAAACTCCCCCTACCAGTGATCAGTTCATTCCTGGTCCTTTTGACACCGTCTCTAACTTCACAATTGAAAAACCCCCCTTCTACCCTGGCTGATGCGAGCCCATGTCCCGATACATACGTGTAGTATCAGATATAGAGAGGGTAAAACTTGACTACCGTTGGGGGGAGGCGGCCCAAGTGGAAATCCCTACGGCTGACGAAATCATAGTCACGCATAAGGTTGGCTTTCTCAGCGTATACACATACCCTTGTACCTTAGGCCCCGTAGATTCTTCCTCTCCACCGATTGACCCGGTGATTCTTGACTTTCGTCGTCAATACCGGAGTGACACTCGATCAGATTTATCCTTTTTTTTGGATGATTTTATATATGATTTGACATATCACCAACATGGTCGAGGGAATGACTCTCACCCTCGACCATTTGATCAGATTATACAGCCCTCGTCTCTTCCGATGGGGCCTAATTAAGCTACACCATCGATCTGCCAAGGTGTTCTTCACCTGCATCGATAAGGATAAGTATCGGGGATGGATAAGTCGATTTTTTAGAATTATAACTTCGGATGTCGTCCCTGCTGATAGGATGCTATTCCCGGAGGAGTGGAATATGAAGCGTAAGTATCCCCATATTGATTATGTTTTACCACCTTTTTTTTCTCTACCGATCTGAATACTCTTTCTTTCGACTGTGTAGCCATCGTTTGGTTCCCCGACGTGGTTCTGGCGCGAGCTGGCTAAGACACGGTGGTAGGCTAAAAACCACGGTATGCTCTCGTTGTTGTTGTTTTTACATTCTTTGTATGTTTTTTCGATGGTGGTGTTTTTTGATATAACACGCTTGTGCAGGCCTTGGGGAAGGCGTGTTGATGAGACCACCCCCTCCTGATGGGGAAGAGGCACCGAAGACTGCTAAGGACAAGAAAAGGAAGAAGGAGGCTTCGGCGAAGTCTCCAAAATCCAAAAAGGCAAAGGCTCGGAAGCCCAAGACCGATGCCACGGTCCTGTCCTCAATGGTCGATGAGAGCCTGCGGGCTGAGGAGGAGAGTGATGATACCTGAACTTTGGTACAAAGGGAAAAGTGAAGCGCTAACGCTTCGAAAATTGCAGGGCAGAAAACTAGTGAGGATGAGGTGGCCAGAGCGGGCCCGCCTTGTGCCGATGAGACCCTCGAGGAGGGTTCGGGTACAGTCCCCGAGTCATTTGTCGGACATGGAACAGTCTGAACTGACGAGCTCGAGGGGCCCATTTCTTATACTTCTCGGGGGCGAGAGGAGGCCTCTATGGATGCCGATGTTGCAGGTGAATTCAAGTCGAGCCCATCATTTTCCCTTGGAGAGATACGAGATTCCCGGGACGAGAGTGCCCTCGCTTTGGGAACTTCTTATGGAGAGGGTGATGCCTTCAAAGACTATATTTAGGGTGTTGAGGAGGAGGCCGATATCGATTTCCCTGTTGCGCTCGAGGAGGCCGAGAGGCTTCAAAAGCAGGTAATCCTCTTTGATATAATATTCTATGCCTTGAATTTCAATTCTTTCTTTTCTTACTTTCTTCTTTTGTGCTACAGGTCAAGAGGCTGTATGACCAAGCTTTCTCTAAGATGCAACATGAGTTGACTCATCATGGAGAGGATCTTGAGAAGCTCATATCGGAATCAGTTGAGCTTTAGGCTCTATGCGCCCGAAAAGAGGAGGAGTTGAGCAACTTCCGGGCAGGCTCAGAGAGGGCGCTACAAGATAGGGCCGATTTTATCGAGCAGGTACTCTGGCACTCAATATTTTTACCTTTTATCTCCATACTCGGTGTTAATTAGCTTGTCTTCTGCATTTTTCAGGTTAAGCAGAAGGATGCCCTAGTGGGGAAGATTCGAGGGGATATTATGGCTAAGGACGCTGAAATCCTTGAGCTGGGACAGCTGAATGATGTTGTGGCTTCAGAGAGGGACACGCTTTAGGAGAAGCTATCCTCAACTCAAGACCTTCTTCGAGGTGATCGGGAGGAGGCTGCTACATTTTCTGCGGCAAGATCTGAGGCCGATGAGTTTGTTTCTTCATACAGAAGGGACATTGCTGCCACGAATGACCGGGCCAGGGAGATATCCGAGAAGGTCGAGCTAAAGTTGGCTCGGGCAGTTGCTTATTCTCGCTTGCAAGCCAGGAGGAAAGACTTTGAGGAAGTGAGTGCTAAGATCGAAGAAGCCAGGGCCCTGGAGGAAAAATCGGTAATGTCGACTACGTCAGACGAGGGCTCTGAAAGCGGCTTGAGCAGCAGCGAAGGCGAAGAGTAGATTTACCTACTATTTTGCCTTTTTCCTTTTTTTGTATATAGGACCCTTGGGGAAAGTTTTTGTAGAAATACCTTGTAAATGCATTTTTGAAATAAAATATCTCTTTTTTATACACCTTTCAAACGTTTCCTTGTAATGCTTTACGCAAAAGTCATCTTTCAAGCTTCGATTTTAGCCCTTCGGAGCCCGTACTTGTAAGAGTAGATCCCCTCGAGATCGTACACCTTCTCGAGGCTAGGTCGGCATAGGAGTTTTGATCCCTCGAACGCTGTGTGACAGTGCCATTTATGTGACATGACCATGAAGTCACCAAGGTGGCCCCGCCAATACACTTCCCCAAAAGCAATGACAACTTTGTCAGATTTAATTGGCTTTCAAAGTAGTTGAATAGTCTCCGCTTGTTCGGTATATATACTTGCTTCCTCTTTATTTTAAGTCTTGCAACTTTGCCAAACTAGATTTATTTTCATCACTCTCTTCCGTTTCTCATCTTGCTAAACCGTTTTCATTTCTTCTTCTTTACCTTTGATTGAGTAGTTATCGCTGCTGTGCCCGAACCCGTTCACCAAGAAGAGGGAAATTTTTCCTCTGCTCCTAGCCTGGCTGGTGGTACACCGTCGGTGTATGGTGAGCTGACCTCGTGCTATTTTTCTCTGAAGAAATACTTTTCACTAGAGAAAGCCTTCGATGCTCCGGTCCATCGATAGCACGCTTCGAGGTTTATTCGATAGATAGAGGAGAGTCACCTCGAGGCCGTGAGGAGAGATTGCGGATGGGAAGAAAACGTGATGCTGCAGATACCTTCCCGAGAAGAGAATAATATGACCCATGTAGAGGGATTCTTGACTGTGTATACGTACCCATTCACATTAGGCCCTCTCGACTGACTTGTGCTTGAATTCTGCAAAAGGTACCAAGTCACCCTGGCTCAGATTCATCCGTCCTTTTGGAGGATAGTGCTGATGATGAGGTACTTTACCGACAAGTCTGAGCTCGAGTTTACCCTTAGCCACCTTATTAGATTATATCGACCTTAACATTGTCAAGGCCTGATTACGTTACGACACCGGTCCACCAGGACTTTCATTGCCAGCGATGATGAGGACTGGGACGGAGGATGGATGAGTCCGTTTGTCTGAGTGAGAACCGTCGATATCATTCTTGCGGAGTTCCTGCCATTTTAGAAAAATGGAACTTCAAACGTAAGTACCATGTCGTACCTTAGTGTCCTTTTCTCTTATCGAATTATAAATGTTTCTTTTTCTCTTTCTCAGTGGTCCCGTGGATGCCGGAGGAGGTCTTCGATCTTGCGGACTGGACTTAGAGGCTGGCAGCTTCCTCAACATATGACGAACGCAAGTGGCGAGATCTGTCGAAGGGCAGATGGGAAGAAAAGCACCACGGTATGAGCTTTGTGGTTGCCTTTTGAGTAGCTCTTTCTTCTATGTGTACTAACTTTGCCACCGCAGGTGTTGGTGGATTCTCCGAAGTGAGACAGTGTCCCTTTGAGGAGAGGGAAGACCCATCGTCTTCGGAACCGAGGGAGGATAATAAGCGTAAAAGATACTCTACGAATGAGGACATTCTCAATGAGGTTGGGCTTTCTCAGAGACATAAAGGAGATCTCATCACTGAGGAGGGCTTTATATACTCGGTCATTCTGTGGAAATCAACTCTCCTCGGGAGGATGATTCTTCATCTACGGCTCGAGCCGAGGGTCCTCCCGAGTTTTCCGATTTTGTTAGGCCTGAGATCTCTAATTTCTAGGGAGAGGTTCCTTGAGAGAGAAAAATCAAGAGTCCTCCACCATCGTCTGCTTCCTCCCTCGAAGTAACGTTCGGGGCCGGGAGCCGCTCGAACTAAGTGGGGTCCCGAGTGATCATGCCCCTACCGGGATTGGTTCAACTGGGGCCGATGGGGCTAGGCCAGTAGACGCATGCTTGACATTTGAGGATGCTCAGTGGCTCTGTTCTGAGGTGAGTTTCAGTTGGCTTGTTTTTTCAGTTTTGTATTTTCATTTTTTGAATTGAAGCTTCTTTTTCATAGGCTTTTGACAAGCTCAAGTCTGAGCTGCTCCGTTGCAAGGCCAAGTTGAGGGAAACCTTGGGCAAGGAGAAATCTCTTAGGCTTCTTTGTAATGAGAAGACAAATGAATTGATATGCCTTTGATCGAAGGTGAATCAAAGTCGAGATTACGAGGGAAACCTCGAGCAACATGTGATCCTTATTTTGAGGGAGTATGTGCTTCCTTTCTTGCCTTCGAGAACTAATGTTTTGGTGTTTCAGTTGAAGAGAAAGACAGAAGCGCTGGAGCGCCTTGGGGGCAAAGTCGGGAAAGTTAATTCCGAATGCAATGCGTTGAAGGCGCAAATAGTCGTTCATTCAGCGGCCCAAAGGAATGCTTTGGCCAAGGCTGCTTCCTTCGAGATACAACTTTGCAACGCCCGAGAAGATAGCTCATTTCAGACGAGCAGGATTTCCAAGCTCGATACTGATCTTTTAAATATGAAGGTCGAGGTCGTGGACGCTCGGGTTGAAGCTGAAGAAGTTTTAGGAAAGACCGATAAGAAGGTGGCCGTTTATTTAAAAGATGCTGCTGATGCTCGGGCTAAGCTGAGGGGAGCTTTTGACAGAGAGATGAGGGGAAGTGAGTATGCCCGATGTAGGTCTCGGCGGGAGACGCTCGAAGAGATTCATGCTAGGGGATTTGATCTCTCGGAAGAGATAAAGCAGGCCAAGGCGGATGAGATCGACGCCAAGTTTTTCCTTTCTTCAGATGCCGATGCTGATATTTGAAAGCTTCCGAGGGAGCTGGTCCCTGGGGCAGACTAGGTTGTTCTTTGTAAAGACTCATGTGGGAGCATTGTAAATGTTTGTAATACACACACACACATATATATATATATATATATATATATATATATGAAAGATTCTTTGTTTTTTCTGATTTGCTTGTCGATAATTATCCCGATGAAATGGACTTCGAGATGAAACCCTTGGGGTTATAAATTGTCCCTGAGGCTTTTTAGGCTGGCCCGTGGGCACTTACGCGTTGGGTCGATATGCCCTTTAATGTGGTTGGCGACTCGGGCTATTTCGCATTTGGCCCTTAGGCCCTTTAGTTAACCGTTTCGGGCTTAGTCTCCGAGTCGGATCTCGAATCGAGTTCATCGATCCTCAGGTTTTTTGAATCGGCCCTTGATATATCAGGAGGAATTATCCCTATCTCTTGGGAGGTCCAGTTCAGCAGAGGGGTCAGGCTACTACTTCTGCACTAGTCATGTCACCACCCGCGCAACTAGCTCAAAGTGGGCCTCAGACAGCTAGAGGTCACCCTAGAGGGGAAGGCCGATCAGGTGGCGGTCAGGCTCGATTCTATGATATTCCTACCTGACCAGAGGCCTTTTCTTCAGACATAGTGATCACAAGTATTGTCTCAGTATGTCACAGAGATGCTTCTATATTAGTTGACCCCGATTCCACTTATTTGTATGTATCATCATATTTTTCTCGTTATTTGGATATGCCCCGTGAGTCCTTAGTTTCACCTATTCATGTATATACGCCTGTGGGTGATACTATTATTGTGGACCGTGTGTATCAGTCGTGTGTGGTGAATATTAGGAGATTGGATAGTAAAATTGATCTCGGATTGCTTAGTATGGTTGATTTCGACGTGATTTTGGGTATGGATTGGTTGTCTCCATGTCATGCCGTTCTGGATTGTCACGCTAAGACCGTGACATTGGCGATGCCGGGATTACTGAGGATCCAGTGGAGAGGTTCTTTAGATTATGTTCCCAGCAGGGTGATTTCTTATCTAAGGGCCCAACGAATGGTTGGGAAGGGTGTTTGTAATATTTGGCCTTTTGAAGGATGTTGGTGCTGATACTCCTACTATTGATTATGTCCTGGTAGTGCGAGACTTTGCGGATGTGTTTCCTGCAGACCCACCAGGCATGCTACTTGACAGGGATATTGATTTTGGTATTGACTTGGTGCTGGGCACTCAACCCATTTCTCTTCCTCTGTACCGTATGGCACCAGTAGAGTTGAAGGATTTGAAAGAGTGGCTTCAGGAGCTTCTTGATAAGGGGTTTATTAGGCCTAGTGCGTCGCTTTGGGGGTGCACCGATTCTGTTTGTGAAGAAGAATGATGGTGCTATTTGAATGTGCATCGACTATAGGCAGTTGAACAAATTTACAATCAAGAACAAGTATCCCTTGCCGCGTATTAATGATATATTTGACCGACTTCATGGAGCGAGGATGTTCTCTAAGATTGATTTGAGGTATGGGTATTACCAGTTGAAGATTCGAGACTCGGATATTCTAAAGACGGCATTCAAGACCCGCTATGGTCATGATTTCCTTGTGATGTCTTTTGGGCTAACCAACCCCCAGCAACATTGATGCATCTGATGAACATTGTATTTTAGCCATATCTTGATTCGATTGTCATAGTATTCATTGATGATATCCTGGTGTACTCACGTAGCCAGGAGGAGCATGCCCATCATTTGAGGATTATACTACCGAGGTTGAGGGAGGAGAATCTTTATGTCAAGTTCTCCAAGTGTGAGTTTTGGCTCAGTACGGTGGCATTCTTGGGGCATGTAGTATTCAGTGAGGGGATTAAGGTGGATTCAAAGATGATAGAGGCGGTTCAGAGTTGGCCCAGACCCTCTTCAACTACTGATATTTAGAGTTTTCTCGACTTTGTCGGATATTATCGTCGCTTTGTGTAGGGTTTCTCGTCCATTGCAGCGCCTTTGACCAAATTGTCCAAGAAGGGTTCTCTATTCGGGTGGTCAGATGAGTGTGAGGAGAGCTTTCAGAAGCTCAAGACTGCCTTGACCACAGCTCCAGTTCTAGTTTTACCTTCAGCGTCAGGATCTTATACAGTGTATTATGATGCTTGTCGGATTGGTATTGGGTGTGTCGATGTAGGAAGGTAGAGTGATTGCTTATGCTTAATGCCAGTTGAAGCCTCATGAGAAGAACTGCCTTGTTCATGATTTGGAGTTGGCAGCCATCATTCATGCATTGAAGTTTTGGATGCATTATATTTATGGTGTGTCTTGTGAGGTATTTACAGATCATCGGAGTATCCAACACTTATTCAAACAAAAGGATATGAATTTGAGGCAGCGGAGATGGTTGGAGCTGCTAAAGGACTATGATATTACCATTCTGTATCATCCCCGGAAGATCAATGTGGTGGCCGATACCTTGAGTAGGAAGGTGGTGAGTATGGGTAGCCTTGATTTTATCCCTATTGGTGAGAGACTGCTTGCATCATATGTTCATTACTTGGCCAATCAGTTCGTGAGATTAGATGTTTTGGAGCCCAGCCGGGTTCCAGCTTGTCTGGTTTCTTGGTCTTCTCGCGTAAGAGAGCGCCATTATGATGATCCTCATTTTCTTGTCCTTAAGGACACAGTTCAGCACAATGATGCCAAGGTAGTTACTATTGGGGATGATGGGTGTTAAGGATGCAGGGTCAGATCTGTTTACCCAATGTAGACGGGTTGCGTGAGTTGATTCTTGAGAAGGTCCACAGTTCGCGGTACTCTATTCATCCAGGTGCCGCAAAGATGTATCAGGACTTGAGGGAACACTATTGGTGGATGATAATGAAGAAGGATATATTGGGGTTTGTATCTCGATGCCTACATTGTCAGCATGTGAATTACAAGCATCAGAGACCGGGCAGATTGCTTTAGAGGCTTGAGATTCCAAAGTGGAAATGAGAGCGTATCACCATGGATTTTTCCGTTGGGCTCCCATGGATTTCGAGGAAGTTTGATGCTATTTGGGTGATCGTGGATTGGTTGACTAAGTCCGCGCATTTTATTCCAGTTAGGACTACTTATTCTATCGAGCGGTTGGCTGAGATCTACATCTGCAGATTGTTCACCTTCACAGTGTGCCGGTGTCCATCATTTCATATTGGGGCAATCAGTTTACATCACAATTTTGGAGAGCAATGCAACGAGAGTTGGGCACACAGGTTGAGTTGAGTACAACATTACACCTCTCAGATAGACGAACAGTCCGAGTGCACTATTCAGATATTGGAGGATACAGTATGCGCTTGTGTCATGATCTCAGGGGTTCTTGGGATAAGTTTCTACTACTTTCCAAATTTTCCTACAAAAACTCCTACCGATCGAGCATTCAGATGGCTCCGTATGAGGCTTTGTATGGGAGGCAGTGTCGGTCTTTGTTGGTTTGGTTCAAGCAGGGTAAGCCTAGGCTATTGGGTACTGACTTGGTTCAGGATGCTTTGTACAAGGTTAAGTTGATTCAGGATAGGTTTAACACGACGTAGTCTAGACAGAAGAGCTAAGCCTATCAGAAGGTTCATGATGTTGCTTTTATGACAGGGGAGAAGGTACTACTCAAAGTTTCACCATGATGGGTATTATGAGGTTTGGGAAGAAGGGCAAGTTGATCCCTCGTTACATTGTCCCATTTGAGGTGCTTGAGAGGATTGGAGAGATGGATTATAGGCTTGCATTGTAGCCTAGTCTGTTGAGTGTTCATCTAGTGTTTCATGTTTCTATGCTCAGGAAGTATGTCAGCGATCCGTCTTATGTTTTGGACTTCAGCACGGTTCAGTTGGATGGTGATTTGACTGATGATGTGAAGCCGGTGGCCATTTTGGATCGGCAGGTTCGAAAGTTGAGGTCAAAGGACATAACTTCAGTGAAGTTGTAGTGGAGAAGTCAGCCAGTCGAGGAGGCTACTAGGGAGACCGAGCAGGAGATGTGGAGCACATATCCCCATCTATTTGAGACTCCAGGTATGATTCTATACCCGTTCGAGGATGAACGTTTGTTTAAGATGGGGAGGATGTAACGACTCGACCGTTCATTTTGAGTTTTGTAGCCCTACTCCCCTATTTACTGCTTATTCTGTGCCAATTGTTATTATGTGACTTACCGGGATGGTTGGTTAAGTTCCAGGGATGTTTCAGAATGAGTTGGGACACTTAGTCTCGAGGTTTGAAGCTTAAGTGGCAGGGTTGACCGGATGTTGATTTATGTGTAAACGACTCCGGAATGGAGTTTGATGATTCTGATCGCTCCGTAAGGTGATTTTAAGGTAAATTTAGGAATTTGAGTGATAATTTGGCATCGGAATTTGGTAAATTTTGTATGGTTGGGATCATGGTTGAATGGGTGTTCTAATTTTTTAACTTTTGTTGGGTTCAGTGACGTGCGTCACGGGGTTGACTTTTCAAGTCGACTTTTTGACTTCTGATTAAGAACTTGGCATTTTAATATGGAATTGATTCCTATAGCTCGTGCTGATTGTATAGCATTGCTTGTGGTTGATTCAAGGCAGAGAGGCCGATTCGCGAGGCAAGGGCTTATTGGAGTAGAGATTTGGACGGTTAGAGGTAAGTACACTTCTAAACTTTGTTTTGAGGGTACGAATCCCTGAATTACGTGTTCTGTGATTGGTGTAGAGGTGACATACATGCTAGGTGACATGCGTGTGTGTGTTCACCATAGAAATTGTGATCCGGTTGATTCTGTGGTACTATGTAGTCATCGGACCTTCTAGCCATTCATGTGATCTCTATGTGTTAGAGTAATTGAGCTAGCGATTCAAGTTAGAAATCATGTTAGGCTATATGTTTATCCTATTAAGACCCATTGTGGTAATTTATACTACTGAATTGTTTGCTTAGATGGCAATTTTGTACTAAAGCACATCCATTATTTGCATATCATACCTCAGTCTCTGTTGTTATTATTGTTTTTTCTATATATCTTTATTTGGGCTAATTGGCATGAGATTTGTGAGCCAGAGAAACTGGAGAGATTGATTACTAAGTTTGATACTGAGAGTCGTGCTTTGAGTGAGACTTATGGTTTAGGTTGCACGCCGCAACATGCTTTATGGCTATATGTGGATCGGGTTGCATGTCGAAACAAGCCTTATGGCTATATGTATATTGGGTTGCATGCCGCAACAAGCCTTATGGATATATGTGGATTGGGTTGCACGTCGCAACAGGCCTTATGGCTATATGTGGATCAGGCTGCACGCCGCAGCAGGCGCCGTACAATGCTGAGTGGCTGAGTGTGACGAGCAAGTATTGAGACAGTCGGATTGATTGCTCTGAAAGAGTGTGATTACATGAGGTTTTCATTGGGTTGCATCACATACGGTTTGCATATTGGCATATAGATATAGATATGTCATATTCCTCATATCAGTCACACTTGACATATTTTATCTGTGTTGAGCTTAACTGTTAAACCTGGAAGCATGTCTATATTTTTCTATATTGTTAAACTTTGTATTTGTAATGTATTGGTTGAGCTCGTCACTGCTTTCAGCCCAAAGGTTAGGTTTGTTACTTATTGAGTTGGTTGAACTCACGCTACACCCTGCACTTCGTGTGCAGATCCAGATGTTTCTGGGCATAGTGGTTGCTGATCTTGGAGTTTTACTCGTTCGGAGATCATCGAGGTAGCTGTGTTGGCGTCCGCACACCTTGACTCTCCTCCTCTATCTCTTAGTTTTACTTATGTTTTTCTACCTTTCTAGACGGTGTTTCAGACTATGTTATTGTATAGATGCTCCTGTACTTAGTGACACCCGAATTTTGGGAAAGTTAGTATTCGAGTTGCAATTGTCCATATCGGCTATTTATGAGAGTAATTACTTTTGAACTTACTTCATTTTATTTTTAATATAAAATGCCTGGTTTTATTGTGATTGTCAGCTTGCCTAGTCCTATGATAGGCGTCATCACGACATGTTGAGTTTTGGGTCATGACACATATACACCCGCCTTGTTGCATATAAGTCGTCCCCACACATTATTCACATAGAAAATAGACCAATCAAGTCTTAATTCCCCCATATCAATGTTAATCACAATACATACCTCTTTTCGGAACAAAATCAACAATCCAACATGGATTTCCCTTTGGAACAAGATTCCAAACTACCTGAATCTAGTCAATTATTATTCAAACAAATCAAAACAAGCCTCAGAAACTACCTAGTATCAAAAAGGTGAAATCTTTATCATATTCAAAAAATTCAACAAGAAATAAACTCGGGCCCACAGGGTCGATATCCGAAATTAAGACCAATTCCGTTTTTCCATTCTTCCCCTAGTCTGAATATGTGATTTGTATCAAGATTGTACCTCAAATCGAGGTCTAAATCCCCAAAATTAGCTCTCATAGGTTTTTTCCCTAAAACTCCAATTTTCACTTTTAAACTACTAGATTTAAGGATAAAAATATATAAGCGTTCATGGAAATAAATCAAAGCTAGACAAAAATCACTAACCGATGAAGTTGTGAGGAAAATCTCTTCAAAAATATCTTTGTTTACCCATAAAACGGTACTGTTGAATTTATAAGTGGTTTCTAGTCAAGTGAGTTAATTCGATTCTAAAATAAGAAAATAATTAAAGAAAAATGCAATACTTAGCCTTGAAGTGAAGATAAAATAGCAGAAACTGTGATTCCAGGAGCAAGGCTTCCAGGCACAACATCGATCAAATCAAGTAATAAGAAGACAAAAATATATAGAGCTTTAGATTGATTATAGTATAAGTTTGCCAGCAAATTTGTGTCCTTTACAATGATGGTAAAGCTCACTATTTATAGTTGTACCTAGGGAACAAGGTCCTAGGATCAAGCCCTCTTAAATGACAATTATGAGGGCCATTGAAGAATGTGTGACGGAAGGCAGTGAATGACATATTCTCTGTAACGGACCGTGCACTTAATGCTATAGAATATTATTCATTGAATGCTACTGGGTGGCAAGCATTTATTTCACCTTTATGAATACCATTCTCTCCGGTAACAAATGATGTCATTGCCTACAGTTCTGATTGTCTTCTGTCTTCGGCTCCACATTTTGCTTTCTCACATGATCATTTAATATGAACATATTTTACCTTATACAGATAGTCCCCCTCTTTCCGGTGACATAACTTTGGATCACCGAGAAGTTGGTGGAAACATTCTTTTTGGCGGCAATTATTCTGATCCCCACTGAAAAGCTTCTGACGGTTGATTAGATGCACGTCTCTCCGCATTTAATGCCTCGAACACGCGTCATCCCATGATTTAGTGTAACTTTTGCCTGTTATCGAGGTAATCATGGCCACGAACTTAGCTAGCTAAACCTTTACTCATACGTATCAACTTCCTTCATACATACTCCATAATTCTCCAAACTCTCTCACACTTCCTTCATTCAACTGGTATTTTGTTCTACAATTTTTCTTTAACTCTCTTCAAACGAAAAATATTTTCCTTCTTCCATAACATATAATGGATTCTTCTTCAAAGAACATCAGTTCCTCTAAGAACAAGAACAAAGCCGAGGACGCTGCTCTTCACCAGTGAACACCATCATCCCTAGAAGTTGTGTTACAACAAAAGACATTGAAGAGAAATTTCCTTCTCTTAGCTCCCGTACATGGGCCGTTAGCAGATACACTTCTTCCATCCACCTTTCCAGCATTACCGCTGTGAAGGAAGATTACTGTTGCCAGGACCTAGACATTATCACTCCCGACCTGGCGGAGTGGGTAACCTTACCCAAGAAGGCTTTTACGTACTTTTATATGTATCCCTTCACTTTGGGGACATTCTCTCTGAGTGGAGAGCTTAACTCCATCATTGAGGAGTTTTTCATCCTCTATCAAGTGTGTTTTTCATAGGTGAGTCCCTCCATATGGAGGACAATTGCTTGCCTTCGGCACCAATGCGAGGAAACGGGGGAGGAGCTAACTTTAGCTCATATGATGAACCTTTATTCCCCCAAGANGGGGGGGGGGGGGGGGTGATCAACTTCAGCAAGCGGGGCCACCATGCATTTCTATCTAGCATGGATGATGATAACGACTGTGGGTGGATCAAACGATTTGTTTCAATTTCCACCAGCAACATCATCCTAGGCTCAGCTCCTTCCTTCCCGGAACTGTGGAACCGCACTCGTAAGTATAAAGTCTGTTTCTTTCTTTTCAAAGATCATTTCCTCGTCATTATTAACTTTTCTTTCTTCTCTCGCCTCAGCGGCTTGGTGGGTTACCCTTAGGGTTGAGGGCTTGGACCGATGGGTCCAGAAAATTTTGGACGCTACTACGCCTGAAACCAACTCATGGAAAGACTTGTCCCTAAAATATGGGTGGAAGGCCAAAAATCATGGTAAGTTTAACTCATCATGTCCTTACCCTTTTCTATGAGAAAACTATCTAATTTTTCTCTTCTGCTAAATATAGGTCTACCCTAGGGCTAGGTTGTCGTCTCTGAGGAGGACATTTTGGTTGATCCTGCTGATGTAGTGTGATTGGAGTAGAAAGTTTTTTCATATTTTTCTTGGACCAAAAATAAGGCATTCCTCCACGGCGGGGGGAAAGAATAAGAGGGCGAAGAATGCTGCCCTCGATTCATCTCCGGAAGTCGTGGTGACGAGCCCTCCGCCTGATCCACCCACTGATACCATGATGATTAATGATGATGAAGAAGCTAGCGAGGATAGATCTTATATTCATAGAATATGACGATCATCCTGAACTCAACAGACCGCTCAATTTGTTGAATTAGTTACACTAGCCGAGGACGATGTCTCGGCACTCTGGGGGAATCTGAACTGGCAGAAAATGCTGACTCATGCTTTTGGATCCCAGTCATTGCTCCCGGTACTTTGGGTATGAGTACCGGGTCTTTCCTTCTTCGTTTGACAAGCAACCAACCACTAGCATTGCGTTTTTCGCAACTGCTCCTCACCCTTTGTCAACATCAGCTTCATCTCCATCTTCACCAGCACCAGCAACTACTACATTGTCTGCACCTTCACGAACTCTTCCACCAGCAACGGCCACATCATCTCCTCCGACCACATCTGCCGGAGAAGAGGGTGTTCTACTCCCTTAGTCCCCTGTTCGTGGGAATTTGGGGCAAAACTATGCTCCCCATCAGAGGATCCCCAAAGGCGGAGGAATGTTACTCTCTCGTTCTCCACCGGATGCAACTTGTTATCCCGACCGGTGGAGCTTACTAATTATCTAAAGCCTTTGGCTAAAGAGAAAGATTAGGAAAAGATACAGGTGTAAAGACCCGTAAAATTTTCTCATTTTAAAATAATGCCCGAATGAGTCCCCGAGTTGTTTTTATCGTGGAAATTTTTTAAACTGACCTAAATTGAGTAAAAAGTACCCCGAGACTTAAAGAATAAAATTTTCTAGAAAGTAGCTGTTATGCGACGCACTATGCGATCACATAACGTGTATGCAGACCGCATAATGGTTGCATACACGGGCAGATCACTGCCCCATTTGAGGTCAACTATGCGGTCCAAGGTGCGATCACATTTCAGTTCTGCAGACCGCATATCTGTCGCATTGTTGCCTTTGATTTTGGGAGGGAAGTTATGCGACGCATTATGTGATCGCATAACGTGTATTCGGATCGCACAATGGTCGCATACCTGGGCAGTGTGTTTTGAATTTTGACCCATCTCGAGGGCCATTATGCGGTCGATTCTGCGGACCGCATGTCAGGAATGCGATCGCATTCCTGACCGCATTCTTGTGTCGGGCCCTATTTTCTTAATTTCTAAAACCCGATCCCAGTTCATTAAAACACCCCTCCCCTTCAATTTTTAACCATTTTCTGATATATTAGAGAGAAGAAAGAGTGGGTTCTAGAGAGATAAAAACCCAACTTCATCAAATTGGTCTTCCTTCATCACTCGAGCTTGGAACTAATCAAGTAGGACACAAATTTCTTCACTCTAAGGGGTAAGCTTCTACCTCATTAACCCTAATTTCTAGATTTTTGTTAAATAAAACATGGGTAGGATAGTTGATAAAGATAGGGTTAAGAATCTTCCATGCATGTACCTGATTTATCATAATCTAGTAAAGGAAAATAGGTTGGAGTAACCTTTCACTAAAAAGGGGTTATTTAATCTAAAGGAACACCTAGGATTTGATAGAAAGCTCCAATGAGTTCAAGACATGTTCATGATTCCTAATTCTAAGTTTAAATGCGCCGCATTGAGAATTAGATTAAAGGTGCTAGTCGGTCCAGTGATTTGAGAGTAAAAGTTAGAAAGGGATTTCCACCCCAGGTATGTATGGCTAACTTTAACCTTTGTAGAATCCCCTTGTTAGGTCCGAACATACGACATGTGTAACTTGTTGATAATATGTGAATTGATTGTTCAAATGTGTTGAGACTTAAGATTCTACTCTTTGATTTGTCCTAGTTGATTGTCATATTACCATGCTATATGAGGTTGTGAAAGGTGTATTGATGTGCCTGTCTCATTATGTGCGAAGCTCGTAAATGCTCGAGAGTATCGATATGAAAGTATGTGTTAATGAATGAAATATTGTTGATGCGCCCAAGTGTGGGAATGTATATAATGGCTAAAAGTCATGTGTGGAAAGTAATGGAAAAAGGGTATTGTGAAACAATGTAATTGAGTTGAACGATCATGGCAACACCGTGTACATGAATTACTACTTGGTAAGAACTATGGTGGATTGGGCCCAAATAAATAAATTATTGATATGAACTTGTAATTCCTTGAAATGATAATTCTTACGATGTAATTGTTTGTGCTTGCTGTTATGAAATATGATTGTCAGGTGGGATCGGGTTGCGCGCCGCAACACGAACTAATAAAGATAATAAGATGTGAGGTAATAAGGGAGGCCGAGGTAATAAGGGAGGCCGAGGTAATAAGGGTGGCCGAGGTAATAAGGACGGAATGTGATCGTTATCACCATCAAAATGAGAAAAAAATCGGGGAAACTCTTGAATATGGTAATGTTGAAAGGGGAAAAGGAGAGATTGTGAAACTTGATGATTTGGTTGTTCTTTTCCACGTACATTGATTGATTGGTTCTATTATTGTTTCTTACTTGTGTGTTATTTGATTGTACTTGGGATAAAGTTTGTTCATACATACTAGTACTATTCCACAGTACTAACGTCTCTTTTGCCGGGGGCGCTACATTTTCTTATATAAATGTAGGTGGTTCTACAACAAGGAATTCAGCCCACCGTTAGTAGTGCCTCCTCTCCTATTCGTCAGTTGTTCTGGTGAGCCCCCCTTCCTTCCGGGGCCACGTGTGGCTCATGTCACCTTAATTTGAGTTTATGGTGTAGTGTAAGGTATAGACGGGGTCTTGTTTCCGGCAAGTAGTATATAAATCTTTTGTACTTATAGAGGCTTCGTAGACACAATGTGGGGAAAGTATATATGTATTTTGGGTAGTAAGCGTATGGTTTGGAATCGTGGTCCACGTTGTTAATGTGGTATGTATTTTGTAAGTATTTGGTATCATGAGTTCGTAATGATTAAAAGTAGAAGTGAATTCAAGTTGAAAGTTCATGCTTAAGCTATAAATGGCTATTTTATTTAAATAATGTGTATTGAAATCACAGGGTAACGCGTGGGATAGGATAGGAAAATCAGGTTCGCTTGACTGCATTCACCTGGTTGAGTGCCGGTCACGTCCCTCGATTTTGAGGTGTGACAACAGGCTCTCTCGGAAGAATGCTTGTTGAACAACGTCATGCACAATGCCGCAGCGGCACATTCTTGACGTCCTTTGTTATTTCTTTTATTTTTGCCTAGAATATCTTGAGTTTGCCTACCTTGCTTTGTAGGCCAATTTTCTTGCTTCTGAAGGCCTCCAAAGATTGATTCGGGAAAAGTAAGAACTTACCTCTGACGGGATCAGCTTTTGGTCAAGCGGGAGCGAACTGCCACTCGCTTGTCAGAATTTGAGGGCCAAATGGGCTGAGGTACGTAGTGTCATTCTTGCTGCAACCGACCGGGAGGCTGCCTCTGCTGAAAGATTGACCAACTTAGAGGCAGCCTTGAACTACAAAACTGAAGAGCTTGCTGCTGCGGGGGTGAAACATGTCTAGTTGGAGGAGAAGTATAGAAAAACTATCGAGCATAATAGGCTCTTTAGTTCAACTGTCTGTGACCTTGATGTTAGCCTCAGATCCGTTAGATCCTCCTGTGAACACCTTACTGCTAAGGTAACCCAACTCAAAGAAGAACTTAAGTGCCGAGCATATTCCCTCGTGTTGAGTAAACTTACGTTATGTGCAGCATGAGGAGAAAAACCTTGGAAGATGCCAAAGTTTGTATCATTGAATTTGATGCTGAAATTGCTAAGGCCCGTGAGCTTGAGTTAGCTGCTAAAAGTGGTCGCCCGATAGAGCCTGATGCTTCCGATTCTTCGAATTTCGGTTCCGAAAATTCGGGAACTGAAGAGGAAATAGAGGGCGAAGATGTTGAAGGCCAAACTGACGAGGGCCACAATGTCGAGCCATTGGCGGATCTACCCACTCCCCTTGGGGGCGCGGACACTTCTCTTACTTCGGGTTTCAGAGATGTTACAATTTAGCTTTTCTTTTCTTTTTCCAACTTTTGTATTTGTTCCATTTTGGCTCGTTATTGTAAATAAAAAATTCATTTTGCTCAATTATTATTTGAGTCTTTCTTTCATTTGAACATATGTACAAGTTTAAATCTTTGCATTCTCTTCTTTTTGCTTAAGAGTTTTGTGCAAGTTTTACTGTTTGTGTCTTATTATGTGAAGCGTTGGGTGTATTTTTGCCCAAAAGCATTTTGATTTCGGGCGTAAGTTCTACTCAAATCAACCCTTTAACATGAGGGTTTTCATAAGAGAGGGCTCTCTTATGTTTACAGTGCTCCTGAAGAGGATGTCTCTTGTTCATTACGGCACTAGCATTTGAAGCACTTATTTATCTTTAAAATAATAAAATCAATTCATCGATCAGACAAGAAAAAAGGTCAAAAATAAAAGGACTTAATTTTATTCATTTCGTTTTCAAAAAGTACAGAAGCATTCGTTATGTTAAAGAGAAATTGACATTTCTCTTGGCTAATTTGTACAACTTGTTTCTATGGGCCTGGCCGCACAGTCCCCGATCCTGATGAAAAAATTATGTTCCCTATTTTCGTGCTCCAGTCGACATGGCATTCATCGTTACTTCATTCTCGTATCATCCCCCAGTGTTGGAATGCAAAGAATGCGAATTGGAACACTGGAATCATGCACCGTCGAGGATCCCACTAATGAATGGCTAGACAATCTTCCACTCGGTAACAAACTTCCTTCCCCTTAGGAATTTATGCTATCGAGCAAAAGACTATCTAACAATCCTCTAGTGGTTTGCACTTGTGAATGGTCGGATAACCTTTGCTTTATAGCAAACTTATTTTCCCGGTAGGAATCTTGTTATAGAGCCAAAGATTATCTCACCGTCCCGGAGTGATTCTTCGCTTGTTTGCCTTGCTGTTAAAGGTCTTACTGCTACCGTTGAAACTTTCTTCATAGTATGTTTTCTGCCTCGTTAAAACCTTGTCAGAAAAACCCAATTAGGACAAAACTGAACGAAAGGGAAAAGAGTGCAGCACATACTGCCCGTATAAACGATGTTTGTCAGCAATAATATTGTTTGAGGTGTTCCACATTCCAGTGCTTGGCAACTTTTCTCCATTTTGATTCTCTAACTCGTACGAGCCTTTCCTGGTGATAGCTGAAGCCTGGTAGCGGCCTTTCCAAGTTAGGCCTAACTTATCTGTGTTGATTTCCGAGTGGTTTGAGTTACTTTCCGTAAAACCAAATCTCCCACTTTAAAGTAAAGAAGGTTGGCTCTTTGATTGTAATATCTTCCATTCTCCGCTTTTGTGCCGCCATCCTTATATGTGCCAAGTCCCTGTGCTCATCGAGTAACTTCAAGTTGACCAACATTGCTTCATTGTTTGCTTCTTCAGTTGCGTGGAAATACCTTAAGGTAGGCTCCCTACTTCCACTGGAATTAAGGCTTCGACTTCGTACACAAAGGGAAAAGGAGTTTCCCCCGTGCTCGATTTGGTCGTCCTTCTTATGCCCATAAAACTCCTAGTAGTTCCTCAAGCCATTTACCTTTAGTCGCTTCCAATATTTTCTTGAGGTTTGGTATAATCACTTTGTTCGTTGACTCCGCCTGACCATTTTCGCCCAGATGATATGGTGAAGATGTGATCCTCTTTATTTTCAAATCTTCAAGGAACTTTGTGATCTTTGCGCCGAATAATTGCAGCCCATTGTCGCATGCTATTTTTCTTGGTATTCTGAACCTGCATATTATGTTTTCTCACAAGAAATCCACCACTTCGTGTTTTGCCGATCTTCTGATAAGGACCCGCTTCCACCCACTTAGAAAAACAGTCAGTTAAAATCAAAGGAAATCTTACCTTACCCGGAGCCGGCGGCAGCGGTCCAAATAATGTCCATCCCCCACTTCATGAATAGCCATGGACACATATTTGAATGTAATGGTTGTCACGCCCCCCTTTTTTCGGCTTTCGCGGAGTCCGGGTTTCGACATGCTTTGGGACAACTCGTTTCCTTTTGGGAAAGGGGTAAGGAAATTGAAGAGTCACCACCTATACGGTGCGTTAGGGCACCTAATGCAAGTAACTCATGAAACCGGTTTACACTACCAAATATTGGGTAAGGCAGGGCTTAGTCTTGTATTAATTTGAGGGCAGAGCTTAGCCCGAAAGAATAGAATAGGTAATGTCAGATAGACAGTGCTTAGTCTCGTGCAAGGTGAAGGCAATTCTTAGCCTTATGCAAATATGGAGGCAGGGCTTAGCCTAGTGCAAGATTCGGATCAGAGATTAGCCTCATGTAGAATTGAAGGCAATGCTTAGCCTTATGCAGATTTGAAGGCAGTGCTTAGCCTTATGAAAATATGGAGGCAGGGCTTAGCCTCATGCACATTATGTAGAATTGAAGGCAGTGCTTAGCCTTATGTAGAATTGAAGGTAGTGCTTAGCCTTATGCAAGATTTGGGACGGGGCTTAGTCCCATGCAAAGAGAAGGCAATGCTTAGCCTTATGCAAATATAGAGGCAGGGCTAGCCTCATGCAAGATTTGGGACATGGCTTAGTCTCTTGCAAAGAGAAGGCAATGCTTAGCCTTATGAAAATATGGAGGCAGGGCTTAGCCTCATGCAAGATTGAGACAGAGCTTAGACTCGTGCAAATAAAGGCAGCGCTTAGCCTTATGCAAATATGGAGGCAGGGCTTAGCCTCATGAAAGATTGAGATAGAGCTCAATCCCATACAAATAGTAGGTGATAGCAGAGTATTTCTTAGCTGGAAGTGGATTCAGTATCGTTGTTGTTATGAAGGTTGTGATTTCGAGGTGTGCAGATTCCTTGTTCCTGCGTTCAAAGAAAAATCGTGAGTTCTGTAAGGGGGAGGTCGGTTCATGCCTCCGTCGCTTGCTTGACTTTCTTTACTCGGTCTGAAGATCTTGTTCAAATCATTGGGGGTAGCGTTTTCTAAACGGAGTTATTTCAAAAGCAAGCATGTGTAGTTTTCAAATTTATAGTAAAAAATATGTTTTTTAGAATATTGATTAGATGCACCAGTGACTGTGACACGATCCGAGACATTGCGACTTATCCTGCCGTAGAATTTTGAGGGTCCTCCTCAAAATTCTGTCCCTGTTAGACGGACAAACATTTATGACTGATGTATATGATGTGATCGGTTGAACTTGCTTCGGAATTTTGAGGGTCCTCCTCAAAATTCTGCCCTAGTTCCTGATGGTGGGGAAAATAAGAATTTTATTAAATTGTGACCGAACCCATAGGTCTGCCTACGTATCCCCTCTTAAACGAGAATCAAGTCGAGCATAGTTCAATTACATCATATGCGGAAAACATAAATAGTTACACATAATATCGCTTGACTGCATCTGAATTGATTGGTTTTGGCCATACTTCTCCGTCCATTTCTGCGAGTATGAGGGCTCCCCCTGTCAATACTCTATTCACCATGTAAGGACCTTGCCAATTGGGAGAGAATTCCCCTTTGGCTTCATCCTGATGCGGAAAGATCTTCTTCAACACCAGCTGCCTCGGTGCGAACTGTCTCGGCTTGACTCTTTTGTTGAAGGATCTGGACATCCTTATCTGATAAAGTTGTCCGCGACATACCGCATTCATCCTTTTTCCATCTATGAGGGCTAGCTGCTCATAACAGCTCTTTGTCCATTCTGCGTCGCTGAGCTTAGCGTTTTGTATGATCCTCAAGGAAGGAATCTTTACTTCGGCGGGAATAACAGCTTCAGTACCATAAACCAGCAAATAGGGTGTTTCCCCGGTTGCGGTATTCCAGTAAAGTGAATAGTAGTTTCTCGTGCCACTGTTTTTGATTCTCTACAATTTTCCTCAGTATCTTGTTGATATTTTTGATGGCAACTTCGATGGCTCCATTCATTTGAGGTCTGTATGTTATGGAATTCTTGTGCTTGATTTTGAAAGTCTCGTACATGGCTTTCATCACATCACTATTGAGATTGGCGGCATTGTCAGTGATGATGGATTCTGGAACTCCGAACCGACAAACAATCCGGTCACGGACAAAATCTACCACAACCTTCTAAGTCACTGCTTTGTAAGGTGCTGCTTCGACACATTTGGTGAAGTAATCAATAGCTACCAAGATGAACCGATGCCCATTTGAGGCGGTGGGATCGATTGGACCAATGACATCCATTCCCCATTCGGCGAATGGACAAGGTGAGTTTGTTGCATTGAGCTCATTCGGTGGCACTTTTATCATGTCTGCATGCACTTGACATTTGTAGCATTTTTGAACATATCGGAAGCAATCTATCTCCATGGCCATCCAGAAATAGCCGGCCCTGAGTATCTTCTTGGCCAAGACAAAGCCATTCATATGCGGGCCGCAGGTTCCGACATGTATCTCTTCTAGAAACTTAGAAGCTTCTTTCACGTCGACACACCTCAATAATCCCAAATCAGGAGTATTTCTATAAGGTTCCTCCTCTGTGGAAGAAATTGTTGGACAATCTCCGAAGCGTGCATTTCTGAGTATGGTTTGCATGCTCCGGGTATTCTCCTTTTGTCATATACCTTTTGATGTCGTAGAACCAAGGCTTCCCATCTGTTTCTTCTTCAACATGAGCATAATATGTCGGCTGACTATGGATCTTTACTGGGATAGGATCAATGAAGTTCTTGTTTGGATGTTGTATCATTGATGACAAAGTGTCCAATGCATCGGCAAACTCATTCTGAATTCTGGGAACATGTCGAAACTCTATCTTTGTGAACCTTTTCCTCAATGCCTGCACATGGTGCATATATGGTAATATCTTAGAATTCTTGGTTGACCATTCTCCTTGTACCTAGTGCACAAGCAAATCTGAATCACCGATCACCAGCAGCTCCTGAATGTTCCTGTTAATGCCTATGTTGAGTCCTAATATGAAAGCCTCGTATTCCGTCATGTTGTTAGTGCAGGGAAATCTGAGTTTTGCAGATACCTGATAATGTTGACCAGTTTCCGATACCAAAACGGCTCCATTGCACACTCCTTTGAAATTCGTCGCTCCGTCAAAGAAAATTCTCCAACCGTTATAGGATTCAGCAATGTCTTCTCCCACAAACAGTACCTCTTCTTTGGGAAAATATATTTTCAGGGGTTCATATTCTCCTTCCACAGGGTTTTCAGCAAGATGATCTGCCAGTGACTGTCCTTTGACTGTTTCTAAGTTACATAAACAATGTCGAACTCGCTCAACAAGATTTTCCACTTAGCCATCTTGCCAGTGGGCATAGGTTTTTGAAAGATATGCTTCAAATGATCCATTCTCGATATGAGGTATGTTGTATAGGCACAGAAGTAATGTCTCGGCTTCTGAGCTATCTAGGTTAAAGCACAGCAGGCACGTTCCAGCAAAGAGTATCGTGCCTCATGGGGGTTAAACTTCTTACTCAGGTAGTAGATGGCATGTTCTTTTATCCCCGTCTCATTGTTCTGCCCCAGAACGCAGCCGAAAGCTCCATCTAGTACTGCAAGGTAGAGTAGAAATGGTCTACTTGGCTCTGGCGGGTCCAAGACTCGTGTTGTTAATAAGTACTCCTTGATCTTGTCAAAAGACTTTTGACAATCTTCGCTCCAACTAGTTGCAGCATCCTTCTTCAACATCTTGAAAATTGGCTCACATATAATTGTGGATTGGGCTATGAATCGACTGATGTAGTTTAGCCTTCCTAGAAAACTCATTACATCCTTCTTACTCTTTGGCGATGGTAGATCTTGGATGTCTTTGACTTTCGATGGATCCAATTCTATCCCTCGACGGCTGGCGTTGAATCCCAATAACTTTCCGATAGGAACCTCGAATGCACATTTTGCGAGGTTTAACTTCAGGTTGTACTTCCGCACTCTGTCAAAGAATTTCCTCAAGTCTGCTATATGATCTGTGGCCTTCTTGGATTTAATGATGACATCGTCCACATACACCTCAAACTCTTTATGTATCATGTCATGAAAGACAATAGTCATGGACCTCATGTAGGTGGCCCCAGCATTCTTTAAGCCAAACGACATCATGTTGTAACAATACACCCCCCAGGGTGTAATGAAAACGGTTTTCTCAGCGTCCTCCTCGTCCATCCAAATTTGATGGTAACCGACGAAACAATCTATAAAGGACTGGAGTTCATGTCTGGCACAACTGTCGATTAAGATGTGTATGGTGGAAGTGGAAAATCATCCTTTGCGCTGGTTCTGTTGAGATCCCGATAATCGACACAAATTCTAACCTTCCTATCATTCTTCGTAACTGGCACGATGTTGGCTAACCAGGTTGGTATTCCACTACCCTGAGGACCTTGGCATTAAATTGCTTAATAACTTCCTCTTTGATTTTTAGACTCATATCTGGCTTGAATTTCCTGAGTTTCTGCTTCACTAGTGGACACATTGGGTTTGTGGGAAACTTGTTGGCCACAATAGATGTACTTAATCCGGTCATGTCGTCGTACGACCATGCGAAGATGTACTCATACTCTTTCAAGAACTGTGTGTACTCTTCTTTTTCTGACGTCGACAAGTGAATGCTGATGCGGGTCTCCTTGACAGTTTCAGAATCTCCTAAGTTGATTATTTCAGTCTCGTCCGGGCTGGACTTAGGCTTGTTCTCAAAGTCCTCCACTTCTCTGATAGTTTCCTCAGGTATGACATCCTCTTCTTCTGAATCACTATCCTTTTGTTGTGTTTCCTCATGACATGTCACAGTTGCCGGTTCATCGAGATAGGAAATAGTAATGCTGTATAGATAAAGATATGAAAGAGAAGTGGTAATGGTAATCATCAATTCATTTAAAAAGTCAAACAAATGCGATTTCTCAAAAACAACGTTTTGGAACATTGAAAATATTATTTAAAATAGAATGCCAAAAAGGGAAATCATTTTTTTTTCAGAAAACAAAATAAATAATGTTGTTCAGCCTTGCTACCCTGGGATGTGTCAAACCATGGATGGTCTGACAGTCTAATTCTCGAGGAATGATCCTATCTCCATAGCTCGGATGGTAGGGCCTTCCTCTTTCTCCTCCTTAAAAATTACACAACAATCCATGTCAACATCTTCCAGGAACAGGTTCCTCAAGGCGGCAAATGCTTCTTCCTTCTCTGATCCTTATATGATGTTGGTTTGCTGGAAAGTATGACTCGGGTGTGGTATAGGATGCTCAAGCGGATAGTAAGGACCACGCCATGGTAGTGACCAGTCTTGAAACTCTTCCCAAGTGTATCGATATCCTAGTCAAAAAGTGGTACATTGTGCTTTAGCTGTATTGTCTTTGAGATACCTTGAAGATTTTTGCCAAGACCCTTGCCGGGTTCATATCCTCTCCATGCTATTATAGTTTCTATCTTTCTACTCCACCACATATCTTTATTGATCGCGTTGACCCTCTCGATATGATGATAAGTCTCTCCACCTAGCTTTCTTCCATTTTCAACCACCGGGATGGTCTGACGGGTGTAAATAGGGTTGCTCCCGTCTCCATGGATAATCACTTCTTGGTGCTTTTCCACTCGAACTTCACTGCCTGATGCAAAGTTGATGCTACATCCCCAGTGGCATGTATCCAGGGTCGTCCCAACAACAGATTGTATGATGCAGATATATCCAGCACATGGAACTCGACATCAAACCATATAGGCCCTATATATATATAAACATTGATCTCTCCAACGGTAGCTCTCTAAGACCCGTCAAATTCCTTCACATTCATAGTCCCTTCTAGTATTTCATACAGGCCTTTGCCCAACCTCTTCAGTGTTGTCAATAGGCAAATATTGAGACTAGATCTCCCATCTATCAGAACTCTGGCAATAAAATTGTCCTCACATTGCATGGTAATATGCAGTGCCCTATTATGATTCAAACCCTCGGGTGGTAGCTCGTCCTCATGAAAGGTGATTTTGTGACTTTCCAGCACCTGTCCCACCATATTGGCCATTTCCCCGCCAATGATGTTGTTAGGTACATATACCTCACTTAACACCTTTAAGAGAGCATTCTTGTGCGCTTCTGAATTATACAGCAGTGACAGGATAGATATATGAGCAGGAGTCTTGTTCAAATGATCAGTGACTGAATACTCCCTTGCTTGCCCTTTCCTCCAAAGGTCATCCGAGCCTATTTCAATAATGGGCCGTCTGTTAGAATCCTGCTTACTGAATTCTCCCAAATGCTCTGGTGTATAGACTCTCCATGTTCTGGTCATTCCTTGCGCAATGCCAGATTCTTCTATTTTGGTCTTTCATTTTCTTCTAGCTTCGGCCACATAATCCCAGGGTACAGCTTTGGAATCGAAAGGCGGTGTGGTTGACACTGTCACTGTGAAAGGTGTGGCTACTTCCACTTCGAATGGAATAGGCGCAACTGCGGGGGTCCTATCTCAACTTCAAATGGAACTGATGCAGCTACCTCAACCTCCATTGGCGGTTGTATTCTTACTATAATAAGATTGAGCGTGATTGTAGGTTTCTTAGGATTGTCACCCTCTTTGATAAGTCAAATTGATCCCTCGGGATCCCATTCCTCATTGGTCTCTATCACATTGATACCTTCACCCCTATGATCTGGGAGGGGCTTGTTGCATCTGGATCTTATCCTTTAGTGTTCGGCACTCTTCAACGGTGTGCCCTTTCATGCCAGAATGATATGCATAGGTCTTATTTGAGCTGACCCATTGCGATGAATTCTCCACGGTCACAGCAAGGATAGGAGTGACATAACTAGCAGCCTTCATCCTTTCATACAGCTGGTCAATAGGTTCGGCAATGGCAGTGTATTATTTAGGTGGTCTGCGGTCAAAGTTAGGTCGAGGTCTTAGGTAGTTTGGACGAGTTGGAGGTTACTGAAAGTGAGAGGGTCGGGAATTATATGTGTGATAAGTAGTGGATGGTTGGGAATATCTGAGAGGTGATGGTTGATATATGGGTGGAGGTGCTTGGTATGTAAGTGGTGAGGTTTGATATACAAGTGGAGTTTTGAGTCCTTGGGCGACCATTACTGTTCCCGCATATTTCTTCTCCGATATACCCCGGACTGCAATGCTTTATTTGTGGCATGCAATGCCTCAAAATTTTCCGCCATACCGCTATTAATGCCTTCTTCAATCCTTTCTCCGAGTTTGATGATATCAGAGAACTTATGAATTTCAATAACCATAAATCTTTCATAGTATTGCGGATCCTATGCTCTGACGAAGAACTTGTTCATCTGTTCCTTGTCCAATGTCGGCCTGACTTTGGCTGCTTCTGATCTCCAACGAGTGGCATACTCGCGGAAGGTCTCAGTGGGCTTCTTCTTTACGTTCTGAATATAGAAGACATCCAGCGCATTCTCTATGATAAACCTGAATTTGTCCATGAAGTCATACGCCATACTCACCTAGTTGGCCCACTTCTTAGGATCCTGGCTGATGTACCAGGATAAAGCATCTCCTTTAAGGCTCCTCGTGAAAAGCTTCATTCGGATCCTTTCATCCTTTCCGACCCCTACAAGTTTGTCACAATAAGTCCTCAGATGAACCCTGGAATCACCTATTCCATCAAACATTTCGAACTTGGGAGGTTTGTAACTCTACGACAGTTCTACATCTGGTTGTATGCATAGGTCTTCATAGTTTAGACCTTCTATCCCTTTGCCTCCTTCGACGCCTTGAACCCGACTTGTCAACTTGTTGAGCTCTTCAGCCAGGTTCTTAATGAGCAGGTCCTTCTCAGTGGATTCTGGTGCATAGGATACGGGCTGAGTGGAGTGAGGTAGGGTTTCCAAGTATATAGGGTTGTTTTGGTAACCAAGAGTTTGGGTATAATAGTTATCATTGGTGCAGTTCTGGGGTTCAGTAATGATTTGTGGGGTATTTTGTGGAGTATGATAAGTGTTTTGCTGATATTGTGGAGGGATAGTTTGATTCTGTGGTGGGGTTGTGTAATAGTGAGGTGCGGGAGGATTATAGGCGCTTGTTGGGTGTCTTTTGTGGTGGTGCGGGGTTTTGAGTGTCTGAATGGTTGACATCTGGAATATTGAGTGTGGGGGATAGATTTGCTAAGCTACGGATCTGCTCGAGCTCACCCTGGAATTCTAGTATTTTCTGCTCAAGTCGTGATACCACATCATTTGGGGCATGAGTACCTCGGCCATCAGAAGCTTCAGCATGTTCAACATATGTGTTGTTGTCTTCTCTGGTGCCGTTCAAATCATCCATCTTTGCTTTCCCTTTTCCTTTTGGTGGAATTGGAGGAGGAGAAGGTGGAGGGCCTTTGGATCTAGTATGTGTAACGACCCGACCGATCGTTCCGAGAGTTTAGCCCTGTTTTTCCCATTTCTACTTCATACTTGTTTGGGTCAGCTCTTTTGTGTTGGGTTGGGTGGATTGGTTTGGGTTCGGATTGGTTACGGTGAGAAATGCGACACCTAGTCTTTTTGATTGGTGATTTAGTTGGAAAAGTCAATCGGAAGTTGACTTGTAGGTGAATGATCTCGGAATATGGTTTTTGTGGTTCGGATAGCTTCATTAGGTGATTTGGGACTTAGGAGTGTGTTCAGAATGTCATTCGGATGTCCGGAGTAGAATTAGGCTTGAATTGGCGAAATTGGATTTTTGGCGATTTGCGATCGGCAATGGAAAATTAGCTATTGGGGTCGGAATGGAATTCTGGAAGTTGGAGCAGGTCCGTAGTGTCATTTGGGATGTGTGTGCAAATTTTCAGGTCATTCAGACGTGGTTTGGGTGGTTTCGGCATCGTTGGCGGATTTTGGAAATTTAGAGATCCTTAGACTTGAATTTGAATTTGATTTGGTGTTTTGACGTTATTTTTAGCGTTCTGAGGGTTCGAGTATGTTGGTATATTGATATATCACTTATTAGTACCTTTGGTTGAGGCCCCGAGGGGCTCGGGATTGATTTCGGATGATTACGGAAGGTTAAGTTAGGAAACTTGCAGCAAATGGTTGTTGGTGCAGGCCGTCTGGTGTGGCCTCACCCGCGGACGGGGAGCCGCAGGTGCGAAGGTTCAGGTGCGGAACACCTTGCGCAGATGCGGAGTTTTGGAACCTGGCCTAGGAGCGCAGGTGCCGAAATTTGATCGCACATGCGGGCTCGCAGGAGCGTGTTTAGGACCGCAGATGCGGAATTTTTGTTTAAGTGAGATTTCGCACCTGCGAGAAATTTTCCGCAGGTGCGTGGTTTTTGGTCGCAGGTGCGATATCACTGGGCAGAACCTATATAAGTTTGCCTTCGCGAATTTCTCTCATTTTCTTCACCATTTGTGACGGATTTTGGAGCTTTGAGCTGGGATTTCAAGGGGAAATCAAGTGTATTCAGTGAGGTAAGCTTCATGGACTTCGTATCTTGTGTTTATGGAATGTATCCCATTTTTTAATCATGTTTTAGTAGTGAAATTGAAAGATTAAGGGCTTGAAATTTGAGAGTTTAAAGTGGGGAATTAAGAGGCCATTTGGGGTCTGATTTTGATGCATTTGGTATGCATGAAATCATAAGAGCAAAAGGATCCTAGTTTTGTGATTCTTATCAGATTCCGAGACGTGGGCTCGGGGGTCAGGTTTTGCCAATTTCGGGATATTTTATGTGAATTGGATATTTTCGAGTGGGATTTGTCCCTATAGCATATTTTGATGTTATGAATCTATTTTGAATATATTCGGAGTGCGTTGTGGCGGAGTCGAGAGGCAAAGGCATCGCGAAATAGCTTTCTTCCGATTTGAGGTAAGTAACGAACGTAAATCTTGACTTGAGGGTATGAAACCCCGATATTTCATATTATTTTGATACATGAGGTGACGCACAAGCTAGGTGACCGGCGTGTGGGTGTGCATCGGTAGGGATTGTGACTTGGTACATCTCGTAGCGACTATTAAGTACCGTATTTGATTTGAAATCACATGATACTCCGTGTTTAAGAGATTTATACTATATTTTGGGTTGTATGCCATGTTTGGGGCCTTGTACCGACCTTCTTGGACCCTCAGGGGTGTTTTACCATTATTTCTCACACTGTTTTTTAAAAGAAAATATGATCTTAGTCATGATTTATACTTGTTCATTTTCATTCCTGTTTATTACCCTATTTTCAAACAAATGAAAGATATTTTGGGTTGAGTCCTTGTGATTTTTGGTGAGTTTCCCGAGTGGCTTGTGAGGGTGATGACTGAGCGAGGCTGAGAGCCGGATTTGTGAGGATAGTGATGAATCGGGCTGCATGTTGTAGCGTTATATACATATATATTGGAACGGGCTGCACGCCGCAGCGATATAGCGCTTGGGATGAAGGAGCCCCTCCGGAGTCTGTACACCCCCAGTGAGCACAGTCGACTATTTATGGATCGGGATACACACCGCAACGGTTATTATATGATACCTATTGAGCATGAGTGCTGAGTATGAGTGTTGATATACAAGAGATGAGTCACGAGTGACTGAGAGGCTTGCCAGAGAGGCTTTATTTGTGAGTGACATTGTGCCCGAGGCGCTTATTTGCTATGAACTACTTCTTTCACTCTTCATTGCATTTCTTCCTCTAAACGATAAATGTTGAATATATGTTTTACATGAGATTTGAAAAGGGAAACTGGAGTTTATGAAACTTTCGGAATGAAGATTCTTGACTTTATTTATTGATTTCCACTTATATTTCTTATACGATACTTACATGATTTAAAAGCTCGTCACTGCACTCAAGTACTTATTTGTATTTGTTACTTGCTGAGTTGGTGTACTCATGTTACTCCCTACACCTTGCGTGCAGATTAAGGTGCTCGGATCTAGTGAGACTCGGTTGACCTCAGAGGAGCTTGTCGGAGATTGTGAGGTAGTTGCATAGCGTTCGCAGGCCCACCCTTCTCCCTCTCATTTTGTCGTACATTTAAATTTTTCCTAGGCTTGATGTATTAAGGAAATATTGTGTCAGATTTTGTGTTCTATTTAGTGCTCATGACTGTGACTCCGGGTTTATGGGGGATGTTTTTGTTCAGGTGTTTTCACTGATTATCCGCATATTTTGAAATATTAAAACGTGCAGTTTTTGGTAAAATTTTGATATTGTTTTAAATGGAAAGTACCTTATATTATTTCAGTAAATTGGCTAGCCTAGTTCCATGATAGGCGCCATCATGGCCAATGTGGATTTGGGTTCGTGACAATTTGGTATCAGAGCCTAGGTTACATAGGACTCATTGGTCATGAGCAGGTTCAGTAGAGTTTTGTGGATGGATACGGAGACGTCTGTACTTATCTTCGAGAGGCTGCAGAACCCTTAGGAAAAATTTTCACACTTCTTGAGTTCTTGTCGTGTGAATCTATTCTGGCAACTAAACTTCTCTTGTTTTACTCTCTCATAGATGGTGAGGACACGTGCTACCGGACAGGGTGATCAGGCGCCAGTGGGACCCGTGAGGGGTCGAGGTCATGGTAGAGGTATAGGTGCAGCCCGCCCCGGCACCCATAGACCCGCTTATTATCCCAGATCAGGTCCCAGCCACAGATGCTCTTGTGGGACCATCTCAGGCACCAGCTGTGCCTATTGTTATTCTGGGTCTTCAGATACCTTGGCTCAGATTCTAACTGCATGCACCAGTCTTGCTGGGGCAGTTGCTATTTCTACTTCAGCCGCTACTTCTCAGGCCGGGGGAGGCACTCAAACTCCAGTTGCCCGTACACCAGAGCAGGTTATTTAGGGGCTTCAGACCCTAGAGGCAGTTCCATCTCGGCCGGTTGCACCGGCCCAAGATTTTGTGGTTCCAGCTATGGCTGATGATGAGCAGCGCAGGTTGGAGAGATTTGAGAGGCTTCGGCCTCCGACTTTCAGTGGTACTGCGGGAGAGGATGCCTAGGGGTTCTTAGATAAGTGATAGAGGATGCTTCGTACGAAAGGGATATTGGAGATCACTGGGTCTCGTTTACTACCTTCCAGTTCTCAAGAGCCGCATTCACTTGGTAGGAGGCTTATGAGAGGCATAGGCCCTTAGGTGCAGCGCCCCTTTCTTGGCAGCAATTTTCTACTCTCTTCATAGAGAAGTATGTTCCATAGTCCCGCAGTTAGTAGCTTCGCAGGTAGTTTGAGCAGTTGTGACAGGGAGATATGACGGTGTCATAGTACAAGATGAGGTTTTCTGAGCTTGCCCCTCATGCTATTTGGTTAGTCCCTATAGATAGAGATAGGATCAGGAGATTTGTGGATGGCCTCTCATATCAGCTTCGTATTCTTATGACCATAGAGAGGGCGTCGAGTGCTACTTTTGAGCAGGTAGTTGATATTACCCGAGATATTGAGTCAGTGCGCCGCCAGGAGCGAGATGAGAGGGAGGCCAAGAGGCCTCGAGGATCTGGTAGTTATGGTAGTTTTCCTTCGGGGGGTCAGTTCCAGCACGGCAGGAGCCATCAATTCAGACAGGCTCAGTCGAGCCGCTAATGTTATCGTGGTGGATCCGCTGGTCGTGGTCCTCACAGTTCTCATCAGGGCCACCCATCACTTAGTGCTCTTCTAGCACAGAGTTCATCTCGAGCACCGTCCGTTCATGGCTCATCTATGCCTGATTCTTTCAGAGGTTATCCTGATGCTAGGGGTTTCCTTCAGTCCCCGTCTCCAGCACCGGGGAGTTGTTACGAGTGTGGGGAGTTTGGGCATATGAGGCGGCAGTATCCTTGTTTTATTGGGGGTCCTTCTCCGCAGAGGGGTCATCCCTCGACATCAGCTCCAGTTACTTATCCACCTGCCTAGGCTGCGAGGGGTGGGAGTCAGGCAACTAGAGGCCGCCCTAGAGGGGGAGGTCGATCTGGTGGAGGTCAAGCCCGTTTCTATACTCCCAGCCATGCCAGATGCTATGGCCTCTGATGCAGTGATTACAGGTATTGTTTCAGTCTGTCACCGAGATGCTTCGGTCTTATTTGATCCTGGTTCCACGTATTACTATGTTTCATCATATTTTGCCCATTTTCTAGATATGCCCCGCGAGTCCCTAGTCACATATGTTTATGTGTCGACTCCAGTGGGAGATACTATTGTTGTGGACCAAGTGTATCGGTCATGTGTTATATCTATTGGGGTTCTGGACACCCGAGTTAATCTTCTATTGCTTAGCATGGTTGACTTTGATGTGATATTGGGCATGGATTGGTTATCCCCGTGTCATATTGTTCTAGATTGTCATGCTAAGGCCGTGACCTTAGCAATGCCGGGATGTCCGAGAGTTGAGTGGAGAGGTTTATGTTCCTAGCAGAGTGATTTCATACCTGAAGGATCAGCGTATGGTAGAGAAAGGATGTCTGCCTTATTTGGATTTTGTGAGGGATGTCAGTGCTGAGACTTCTACCGTTGATTCTATTCCTGTAGTCCGTGAGTATCCAGACGTGTTTCCTGCTGATCTGTCGGGCATGCCGCCCGTTAGGGATATTGATTTTGGCATTGAGCTGGTGCCGGGCACTCAGCCTATTTCTATTCCACCATACCATATGGCACCAGTGGAGTTGAAGGAATTGACATAGCAGCTTCATGAACTCCTAGAAAAGGGGTTCATTTGGCCTAGTGTGTCACCTTGGGGTGCACCGGTGTTGTTCTTGAAGAAGAAAGATAGTTCCGTGAGAATGTGCATTGACTATAGGCAACTGAAAAAGGTTACAGTGAAGAATAAGTATCCTCCGCCTCGCATTGATGATTTGTTTGATCAGCTTCAGGGAGCTAGGGTGTTCTCTAAGATTGACTTGAGATCCGGGTATCATCAGCTGAAGAATCAAGATTCAGATGTTTCCAAGAAGGCTTTCAGGACCCATTATGGCCACTATGAGTTTTTGGTGATGTATTTTGGGCTAACCAATGCCCCAGCAGCGTTCATGCATCTGATGAACGGCGTATTCCAGCCATATTTGGATTCCTTTGTTATTGTGTTCATTGATGACATCCTGGTGTATTCTCGTAGCCAGGAGGAGCATGCCCAGCATTTGAGGGTTGTACTGCAGGTATTGAGAGAGGAGAAGCTTTATGCAAAGTTCTCCAAGTGTGAGTTTTGGCTAGGCTCAGTATCTTTCTTGGGGCACGTGATGTCCAGCGAGGGTATTTAGGTTGATCCAAAGAAGATAGAGGCGGTGCAGAGTTAGCCCAAACCGTACTCAGCTACAGAGTTAGGAGCTTCTTTGGTTTGGCGGGGTATTACCGTCGCTTTGTAGAGGGGTTTTCTTCTATTGCTTCACCCTTGACCAAATTGACTCAAAAGGGTGCTTTGTTCAGGTGGTCAGGCGAGTGTGAGCAGAGCTTCCAGAAGCTCAAGACGGCTTTGACCTCAGCTCCAGTATTAGTATTGCCATGAGCTTCAGGTTCTTATACCGTGTATTGTGATGCCTCGAGGATAGGCATTGGTTGTGTTTTGATGTAGGAGGGTAGGGTGATTTCCTACGCCTCGCGCCAGTTGAAGACTCATGAGAAGAATTACCCGGTGCATGATCTTGAGCTAGCAGCCGTTGTTCACGCCTTGAAGATTTTGTGTCATTATTTATATGGGGTTCATTGTGAGGTTTTTACTGATCACCGTAGCCAGCAGCACTTGTTTAAACAGAAGGATCTGAATTTGCGTCAGAGGAGATGGTTGGAGCTTCTCAAGGACTATGATATCACTATTCTATACCATCCGGGGAAGGCCACCATAGTTGTTGATGCCTTGAATTGCAGAGCAGAGAGTTTGGGCAGTCTAGCATATCTTCTAGCAGCTGAGAGACCATTAGCACTTGATGTTCAGGCCTTAGCGGGCCAGTTGGCGAGTTTGGATCTATCGGAGCCCCGTCGGGTATTGGCTTGTGTAGCCTCCAGGTCTTCTCTTTATCACCGTATCAGAGAGCGCTAGTATAATTACCACACTTGCTTGTTCTTCAGTATAGGGTCCGGCGAGGTGATGTCAGGGAGGTAGTTATTGGCGATGATGGTGTTATGAGGATGCAGGGTTGGATATGTGTTCCTAATGTAGAGGGGCTTCAGGAGTTGATTCTTGATGAGGCCCACAGCTCGCGATATTCCATCCATCCGGATACCGCGAAGATGTATCAGGATCTGAGGCAGTATTATTGGTGGAGGCGGATGAAAAAGGATATTGTTGGATTTGTGGCTCGGTGTCTCAACTGCCAGAGGTCAAGTACGACCACCAAAGACCAGGTGGATTGCATTAGAGTTTGGTTATTCCTAAGTGGAAGTGGGAGCGGATCACCATGGACTTTTTAGTTGGACTCCTACGGACTTCGAGGAGGTTTGATGCTATATGGGTTATTGTGGATCGGCTGACTAAGTATGCTCACTTCATTTCGGTTGGTACCACTTATTCTTCGGAGCGGCTAGCTGAGATTTATATCAGGGAGATTGTCCGACTGCATGGTGTTCCAGTTTCCATCATCTCCGACAGAGGTACTCAATTCACATCGTAGTTCTGGAGGTCCGTGCAGAGAGAGTTGGGTACTCAGGTTGACTTGAGCACGACTTTTCACCCTCAGACGGACGGGCAGTCCGAGTGCACTATTCCGATTCTGGAGGACATGTTGCGCGCTTGTGTTATTGACTTTGGGGGTTTATAGGACCAGTTTCTACCTCTCGCAGAGTTTGCATATAATAATAGTTATCAGTCGAGCATTTAGATGGCTTCATATGAGGCTTTGTATGGGAGGAGGTGTAGATCTCCGGTTGGTTGGTTTGAGTCGGGTGAGGCCAGACTCTTGGGTACGGATTTGATACAGGATGCCTTGGATAAGGTAAAGTTGATTAAGGAGCAGCTTCGCACGGCGCAGTCAAGCCAGAAGAGTTATGCGGACCGGAAGGTCCGGGATGTATCTTTCATCGTTGGGAAGAAGGTCTTGCTAAAGGTGTCACCCATGAAGGGTGTTATGTGGTTTGGGTATAAGGACAAGTTGAGTCCCTGGTTCATTGGGCCTTTTGAGGTGCTTCAGAAGTTTGGAGAGGTGGCTTACAAACTTGCTTTGCCACCCATCTTGTCGAGTGTTCATCCGGTGTTCCATGTTTCCATGCTCCGGAAGTGTGTTGGTGACTCGTCGCATGTTTTGGACTTCAGTTTGTTTCAGCTTGAGGGTGATATGTCGTATGGGGTAGATCCAGTAGCTATTTTTGGTTGTTAGGTCAGAAGGTTGAGGTCTAAGGATATAGCTTCAGTAAAAGTGCAGTGGAGAGGGGAGTCGGTGGAGGAGGCCACCTGGGAGACCGAGTGGGAGATTCAGAACAGATACCCCCACCTATTTGAGACTCAAGATATGTTTATAGACCCGTTCGAGGGCGAACATTTGTTTAAGAGGGAGGAATGTAACGACCCGACCTGTCATTCTGAGAGTTTAGCCATGTTTTTCCCATTTCTGCTTCATTCTTGTTTGGTTAAGCTCTTTTGTGTTACGTCGGGTTGATTGGTTCAGGTTCGGATTGGTTGTGGTGAGAAATGCGACACTTAGTCTCTTTGATAGGTGATTTAGTTGGAAAAGCCAATCGGAAGTTGACTTGTAGGTAAACGATCTCGGAATGTGCTTTTTGTGGCTCGAATAGCTTCATTAGGTGATTTGGGACTTAGGAGTGTGTTCGGAATGTCATTCGGAGGCCCAGACTACAATTAGGCTTGAATTGGCGAAATTGGATTTTTGGAGATTTTCGCTCGTTAGTGGAAAATTAGCTATCGAGGTCGGAATGGAATTCTGCAAGTTGGAGAAGGTCCGTAGTGTCATTTGGGATATGTGTGCAAATTTTCATGTCATTCGGACGTGGTTTGGGTGGTTTCGGCATTGTTGGCGAATTTCAGAAGTTTAGAGATCCTTAGGCTTGAATTTGGATTTGATTTGGTGTTTTGATGTTATTTTTAGAGTTCCAAGGGTTCGACTATGTTCGTATATTGATATATGACTTGTTGGTACCTTTGGTTGGGGCCCCGAGGGTCTCAAGATTGGTTTCAGATGATTTCGGAAGGTTGGAAGTTGGGAAAGTTGCAGCAAATGGCTATTGGTGAAGGCCTTCTGGTGTGGCCGCACCTGCAGAACACCTCGCACAGATGCGGAGTTTTGGAATTTGGCGTAGGAGTGCAGGTGCGGAAGTTTGATCGCACCTGTGGGCTCGCAAGTGCATGTTTAGGACCGCAGATGCAGAATTTTTGTCTAAGTGAGAATCCGCACCTGCGAGAGATTTTCCGCAGGTGCATGGTTTTTTGTCGCAGGTGCGATATCGCTGGGCAGAACCTATATAAGGTTTCCTTCGTGAATTTCTCTCATTTTATTCACCATTTTTTACGGATTTTGGAGCTTTGAGCTGGGATTTCAAGGGGGAATCAAGTGTATTCGGTGAGGTAAGCTTCATGGACTTCGTATCTTGTGTTTATGGCAATTATCCCATTGTTTAATCATGTTTTAGTGGTGAAATTGGAAGATTAAGGGCTTGAAATCTGAGAGTTTAAATTTGGGAATTGAGGGCCCATTTGGGGTCCGATTTTCATGTATTTGGTATGCATGAACTCGTGAGAGCATAAGGATCCTAGTTTTGTGATTTTTATCGGAATCTGAGATGTGGGCCGAGGGTTCGGATTTGGCCAATATCGGGATTTTTGATGTAAATTTGATATTTTCGAGTGGGCTTTGTCCATTTAGCATATTTTGATGTTATGAATCTATTTTGAATAGATTTGGAATGCGTTAAGGCCGAGTGGAGAGGAAAAGGCATCGCGGAGTAGCTTTCATTCTATTTGAGGTAAGTAACGAACGTAAATCTTGACCCGAGGGTATGAAACCCCGGTATTTCGTATTGTTTTGATACATGAGGTGACGCACATGCTAGGTGATCGGCGTGTGGGCGTGCACCGGTAGGCATTGTGACTTGGTACATCCCGTAGCGACTATTAAGTCCCGTATTTGATTTGAAATCACATGATACTCCGTGTTTAAGAGATTTATACTATATTTTGGGTTGTATGCAATGTTTTGGGCCTTGTGCCGACCTGCTTGGACCCTCAGGGGTGTTTTACCACTATTTCTCACACTGTTTTTTAAAAGAAAATATGATCTCAGTCATGATTTATACTTGTTCATTTTCATTCATGTTTATTACCCTGTTTCAAACAAATGAAAGATATTTTGGGCTGAGTCCCTGTGATTTGTGGTGAGTTGCCCGAGTGTCTTGTGAGGGTGATGACTGAGCGAGGCCGAGAGCCGGAATTGTGAGGATAATGATGGATCGGGCTGCACGGTGCAGTGTTATATACATATATACATATATATTGGATCGGGCTGCACGTCGCAGCGATATACATATATATTGGGTCGGGTTGCATGCTGCAGCGTTATATATATTAGATCGGGCTGCACGCCACAGCGATATAGCACTTGGATGAAGGAGCCCCTCCGGAGTCTGTACACCCCTAGTGAGCGCAGTCGACTATTTATGGATCGGGCTGCACGCCGCAGCAGTAATTATATGATACCTATTGAGCGTGAGTTCTAAGTATGAGTGTTGATTGACGAGAGATGAGTCACGAGTGACTAAGAGGCTTGCCCGAGAGGCTTTATTTGTGAGTGAGACTATGCTCGAGGGGCTTATTTTCTATAAAACTACTGCTTTCACTCTTCATTGCATTTCTGCCTCTAAACGATAAATGTTGAATAAATGTTTTACATAAGATTTGCAAAGGGAAACTGGAGTTTATGAAACTTTCGGAACGTAGATTCCTGACTTGATTTATTGATTTCCACTGATATCTCTTATATGATATTTACATGATTTAAAAGCTCCATACTGCACTCGAGTCCTTATTTGTATTTATTACTTACTGAATTGGTGTACTCACGTTACTCCCTGCACCTTGTGTGCAGATGCAGGTGCTCAGATCGAGTGAGACTCTGTTGACTCCAGCGAAGCTTGTCGGAGATTGTGAGGTAGCTACACGGCGTTCGCAGCCCCACCCTTCTCCCTCTCATTTTTGCGTATATTTACATTTTTCCTAGGCTTGATGTATTAAGGAAATACTGTGTTAGATTTTGTGTTCTAGTTAGTGCTCATGACTGTGTCTCCGGGTTTTTGGGGGATGTTTTTGTTCAGGTGTTTTCACTGATTATCCGCATATTTTGAAATATTAAAATGTGCTGATTTTAATAAAATTTTGGTATTGTTTTAAATGGAAAGTGACTTGTATTATTTCAGTAAATTTGCTAGCCTAGTACCACGATAGGCGCCATCACGGCCAATGTGGATTTGGTGTCGTGATAGTATGATAAGCTGATGATGCCAGTATGCATGAACCAACCTTTGGGGAATGGGAATAATCAAAAGAAAGAAAAAACACAAAAGGTAGTCAAGTCAGTAAGAGTTCTGAAAAGAATATTTGCAATATTTAAACACATATTGCGGAACGTAAATTCGCGTCCTATTTTGGGAGCCTCGTTATGCCCGAGGTAGGCCTAGCGACAAGTTGTTTTGGAGAATTTAGATGCCAACAAATGCCTCATTTCATTAATATAAAAAACAGACGAATCTCAAAATGACACTAGCATAATAAAAGATAAGTCACTACTGGCACTTGGCCTTATTACATTTGGAGAAGCAAATAAATCTAATCTACTTGGTCCCAGAAGGAACTTCCCCAGGCTTGATCTTTCTGACACCATCAATCAGGTCCCCCAGTTTGCGCATGCCCAACAATAGGTATACTCTTGCCAGATGTCCTCCCTCGCCTCCTTCAGCATTCTGGCAGTCAGTGATTCATTTCCTTGTCTTTTCTCCCAGCTCCATCAAGCCTTGCTCCAGATATTCTACCCTTTAATTGGACGTGATAACCATTTCCCTCCATTCCTTGATTAATCTCTTGTATGTTTCATGTATCTCCTGATGTTCGGCCTCCGAGTCATGAATCCTCTTGCGCAACTTGTTGTATTTTACTTGGTTTCTGCATCTTCGTCTATGACTATGTTTCACCGACCAATTCCTGGCTCAACTTTCCCAGCCAAGTTGTCCTCCAACCATGCCGGGTAAAAAGGTGCATGTCCCGAATGATACCTGTTTGGGTCGATGGTGCCCTTCTCCACAATGATCATTGAGTGCCACATATGCTGAGATTTACACTTGTAAGGGATGTCTTCATCCTGAAAATCTGCCCGGAAATGACTTATCTTTGCGACATGCGGTATGATCTGCTTACTGCCTGCCTTATAACCCTGATGGGAACATAAGGGTATATTCACCTTAACCCGATCAACACTAAGTGAGGAGCGTACCTTGACCTGATGATGAATTTATCAGTAGGGAACCACTCAAACATCCACTGAACCTGATCCTCAGTCAAATTGTCGAAGAACTCTACCCATTCCTTAGCACTCTCTGGTTGAGCAAACCTGTCCGGAATATAAGTCATATGTTTAGGGTGATAGAAGGAAATATGGTCATTCCACGCCCTTCGTGGAAACTCCTGGCGATATTGACCCTTTTAGATATGCTCCATTAACCACAACTGCAGCAGCAAATTGCAACACTAGAAATGTTTGGACCCTTTCTGGCAGTAGTCCAAGGCCCGGTAGATATCAACTATAGTCATAGGGACTGTGGTGTATGTCTGTCCCTCGATTCCTTCCATTAGAGTCTTGGTGACCATACCCAGTCTAGTGTGAATTCTTACCCTTTTCATTGGGAACACTATCATACCCAAGAATCTAACAATGAACACGAAAATTCTGCGGTGAATATGACCCAAGTGATAGAAAAATCAGCATGGAAAATACAGAAGGACTTTCTATGACCGTATCTCCCATACAGGTAGTCAAATGGTATATAACATTTCTTTAAGCACTCCAAATCGGCGTTCTTTTTCAGACCCATCATTTTTAGAAATCCCCTACCAGTGCGACTTTCCGGTACCAATAGCCCAGGGCTGTCCTAAGGTAGCCCAGCAAATCCCCCGATTTCTTCTAGGAGCGGTGTCATTTCAATATCCCCGAAGTGAAACACTGATCTTTCACGATCCCAGAACATGGTTGCGGCTTCTTTCAACATGTTATTTGGTTGGATGTCTAACAGAGAAGGCAAATTTCCCAGGACCTTCTTCACATGTTTTTGTCACTTGAGGAAAGATCTTCCCACCAATCTAGTAGCAGTGGTGGTATACTACAGACCATGCCAAACCCGGGGACCTCGTGCCTCATTTTTTGCAAAACAAATAAGGTTAGACCTTTACCCCTCCAGATTCGACTATTTATATATCCATGATTAGCATATTGGCATTTAGTTCTCCAAAATTAATACACAAAATGTGGTTACGTCTGTTGGGATTATGGAAACCCTGGTGGACATTTGGATAAGGTTTGTCTTAAAGGGTTATTATGTGGAAAACATATTAACCCAGCTACGTTTGCCCATGATGCATGTACAGCTATAACCAGAGTAAGGTTTCCATGGGGGTATAGAATGGTACCCTCAAGCGGACAACTTGAGGGGGAAAGGCACAGAACCATCGATTGCGCCGCTGATCGACTAGTTTTACCGCAAATAAGCCTTTCCGAATTTAAAGGGTGATATATAGGAAGAGCGCAACCACTCATCAAGTGTTGCTATAAGATTGATTACGCACGAGTGCAATATTATGTTGAGCATGATTTATGCAGCAGTAAATAGCATGGTTTCACGTATTTGCATGTTAGGAAAATAATAAATGCGGTATCTAATAATTAAAAGACGTTAAAGAAAGGAAAACAAAGAAATAAGTCAGTTTATGCAGTAAAGGAGATCATAAATGCTTAAAACGGGCAATTAAATTCACTTAAGGGAAAAGGGAAAGGGTGCACACGTATTAACAAAAAAGAAGCATGCTTAAGACTAATTTACAAAAAGCAATTTTGTTATGGTAAAAGCCTAAAATCCCTAGCAGGGCCGCCATGCTGTCGCGCCTCCCTTTTTCCCGTTTTCTCGGAGTCCGGGTTTCGACATGCTTTAGGACAACTCGTTTTCTTTTGGGAAAAGGGTATGGAAATTGAGAGTCTCCACCTAACGGATTTAAGGTGGGTTAGGGCACCTAATGCAAGTAACTCATGAAATCGATTTACATTACCAGAGATTGGGTAAGGGCTTAAAATTACCTCGAAGGGAAGGTGTTAGGCACCCCTCGAGGTCCACAATGGTGGGTCCCGGCCAAACTCATTTTTTGGTGAATTATTCATTAAGCAAGTAAAGCAGTTTAAGCACACATATGGATTACAACAAAACATGGGAATAAATGGGTCCTCGGTTTATTAGCCTATAGGATCACATATGTACAATACTCGGTAAACCTTCCTCAACTAGAGGGGTTACACGTAGCATTAGCACAAAGGGCTTCATATCCTTTACTACCCAATTACCCTCCCTTGGTGGTTATATAAGCGATTATAATAAAACGTACTCTAGGTGTGCATTACCCGTCCCTTTCTTATGGCCCTGGAGGTGTTTAGGACCTCTAATTAAGGCAGTTCTAGACTCTCCTAAAGTTCTTTAAAGGAGAAAATCTAAGCGACAATTAAAACAAGTAGGATTGTCAAGTAAAGGAATAATTAAACGGGCTCACATTTACCTCCACAAATAAGCAGTCAATTACATGTCTCAAACAACAGTATTTCAGATACTTTAAAAGTCCTAAAGAAGGATATCTGGCAGAGCATGAGAAACAAAATATATGCAGCATTGTGTTAAAGCGAGGCAGTGGAGACCTAATCAGTTTGCCTACTGATTTTAGGACTTGCTGAATCTGAGCAGTTCACAAATAGTTAAGTGAAGCATAGTTTTACAATTTACAAGATTTCAATTATCCTACAGGCTCTCCTAGGCATGGATCTGAGATTTCCTATAAACATGATATCTAATGACTAATCAGGGCTATAATAAAACAACAGACGATTTTTAGCAGGCAATTTGGTTCAATATGTCCTATAGGCATGTTGTCTAGGTGCTGAAAAATAATCATAAATGTTTCAGAACTAGTTTTATATATTTATCTCTATAATCATGATATCTAGGTGTTGGGACTGCTTTTTATGCTTACTCTTATAGACATGGTTACTACTGATTTTATGCGATATAGGCATGGTATTTATGTGAGTGCAATAAAATTCCTAAAACATAGTTTCTAATGCACATCGGAGAACTTTATGAACATGATTATTAGGCAGAACTAATAATAACCTAGTGACAGGATTTCAAAGCAGACATGAGCATGCATAACTTTAGAAAGCAGAAGTTTAGGACAAATGATATGATGCACCTATAAGCATGTTTTCTCGTGCACAAAAACAACCTTATAAGCATGATTTCTAATGCATATATAGTCACAACAATCATAGGAGCATGATTTCTACCCGACTTCCCCACAAAACATATATAAAAGTCCCTCCCATTTTACTAATATCCCCAATATCTGTTTTACAAGAATTATTATTATAGGCCAAGAATGAATGAATTACAGAAATGAAACTGCTATACTATAAAGATCCTGGATAGGCCCAAAAGTAAACCTGGAGGATCGGGCCTTCAACCAAATCCAAGGTACTAATATCTCATAGTGTCCAAGAGAGTATCCTGGTGCGTCAAGGTTCCCAAGGGCCTCATGGACCCCGGGCAATTCTCACACCAAATATCCTTTAAAGAAAATAAGTTTTGTGCAGTGTGGAAGAGCCAGCCTCAGTGTGTCAGAGTTCGGAGGAGTCTCATGGACTCCTAGGCAGTGCTCACACTGGAGGGGCAGGACCCTAGATATTCTAAGAGTAGGAGTGAAAAAGTAGTGCTTGGATAGTAGAAATAGTTTGAAGAAGACAGTTCAGAAGTGAAAATAGTTTAGAAGTGAAAACAATTTAGAAGCCTTCTGAAAACAAAGCCTTCAGCAAACAAACAGCAGACATAGTCACAAAGTTTCAAAGCAAAGATTCATATTGCCCATATTAGCTTAGTTCATTAGTTAACACTAGGTGGGCACATAGCATGATGAGATCAAACCAATCAGAAAAAAAAGCATACTGATCAACACCAAGCAAATTGACATATTATTGTCACACCTCCTTTTTCCGACAAGGGTTGGATATGGGAGTTTTTTCCAATTTAAGTGACATTATGCGGATTTGGGATTTATTTATTAGTTTCAGAGTCGCCACCCGAATTTTTACGGTGTTCGGGGACACCATTTATTTATGAAAATCCCAAACCGAGGAAATTTTGACTCTGTTTAAAATGTCTGCGACCAGAAATCCGGGTAAGGAATTCTGTTAACCCGGGAGAAGGTGTTAGGCACTCCCAAATTTCGTGGTTCTAGCACGGTCGCATAACTATTATTACTTGGCCTAAATTGTCTGATTATTTACGTATTTTTAGCCTATTGTTCATTTAGCCTTTTTAACTTTCAAACCGCTTTTAACATTTATGGATTTATCTTGAAACAAGTCACGATGGTGTGCACTTGTCATTTTTGGACACATTATAATTACGCCACATGAAATGCACCCGTAATTACAACATGTGATTTTTATTATAATTTGAAGTTGAACACGGGGACATGAGTTTTCGCTCCCGAGTGTTGGTTATATAATCAAGGCTATGGTCGTGACGGTTTAAGATGCCTATTTGAGGCGATATTCAATTATTCTCTAAATTTTTGATTTCTTTTTTCTTTTTATCTAAAAGAGGTATTTTTACATATGGGATATATATAAACCAATTGGGATATTTATAGATTTATCTTAGGACAAGTCACGATGGCGTGCACTTGTTGTTTTAGAAGACATCACAACCACGTCACATGAAATGCACTCGCGATTGCTACGTTTGAAATGAGAGTCAGGGGCACGAGTTGCCACGCCCGAGTGTAGGTTATATATGGTGTAAAATATGATCCAAGCCTACCAAATTGTTACTCCTTTAGCTTACCATATCCTCATAAGTTGAGAGAACAAAAACTTTGTTATAGAGTGTTTATAAAGAAATCCTTAACTCAGAATCGTTTCATGACTCATTTGCAATTAAACCCAATTGAATCACATACAACATATTATACTTCAAACATAAAACTAATATTTTTAATATGCTACTTTGAGATAGAATGATGTAATAGCATGAATAAGCACTTTGGTTACTAAACCAGTAAAAGAACCCAACAACTAAATGGAACAAATTATAAAATAGAAAATACTTTATTGACACCATATCTTCAAAGAGAAGAATGCCTGTAATCATAATATAGACCTACACCAAACACCTTTATCACTATTTTAAGCACGAACGATAGATATGGACAAATTAACAAAGCCATTAACATCAACATCATGAGTTTCTCTTTCCCTAATTATCTATATACGATGCATATATTAATTCAGTGGAGGCATGAGAATAGTTAACAAATACAAAAGTCTCATACATTAGCTCATAGAGTATGATCCACAGTAAGTAATTAAGTGACGTTAGGAGCTAATACATATTGTCATAACCTCATAACAAATCAAACCCGAAGATAAAAGTCAAAATACATACCTAGCCGTGCGTGAATTGGCTAAAAATGCCAAATAAATAGCTAGACAAAAGGTCCAAATGAAGCTCAGTGCGACAATAAGAGCAACGACAACAATCCACAGCAAAATCAACTCCGAACGAGAAGCAACAGAACCTCAGTTTCCTTTTGATTTTATGTCCGATTTTTCTGTTATTTTCTATCTCAGCGACGGTTGAGTGTAAAATGAAAAGAGGGAGGAGGACGGAGTTGATTCTTCTTTTTATGTTGAAGATCAAAGAGTAATGGAGGTGGTGAAGGAGAAAAGAAAAAGGGCAGCAACAATGTCATGAAAACATCGCCGACCGTCAACTCCGGCGACTACAATGATGGCTAATCTAAGTCGGGGCTCCCATAGCAGCAGTTTTAGGACAAGATTTGAAAGTTTCAGCCACTTCCAAATTCATTCGTCACTGTTGGTCGCCACTTTTCGGTGAGATCTACCTCATTCGGTGTTATTCAATTATCTTGTCCACAGATCTGTGAGAACGAGACGAGGAAGGAGGTGAGGGGAAGAGAGGTCATGGGTGATGAACAGAATGCCGGTTGTCCAGTANTCTTTCGGCGTGATTCAATTATCTCGTCCACAGATCTGTGAGAACGAGATGAGGAAGGAGGTGAGGGGAAGAGAGGTCATGGGTGAATGAACAGAATGCCGGTTGTCTAGTCCGGCGGCTGTCCCTTCTTTTCAGATTAGGGCGGGGGTCCCCTCAGCTGCTGCTAGGTGAAGGGAGATGAGTTGGTGCTAGTGTGTTTTTGAGAGAGGTCTTTGGAGGAGATGAAGAGGAAAGGTCAGGGGGAGTGAGGCGGCTGTCTCCCTTCTTCAGATAGAGGGGGGGTCCTCTCTCTATTTAGGTTTAGGTTATGTTTTAATGGGGGGGAACGGGTCAGTATACGGGTCGCGGGTTCTGGACCGGCGGGTTTGGGGCGGATACTGGGCCACTGGTCCATTGGTTTGGCCCAATTTGGACACCCCTCTTTTCTCATTCTTTTAGCCACTTTAGGCTTAATTTTTTAATTTAAATCCTAATTTTGGCTAACCTGTTTATTTATTTTACCTAATGATGGACTAATGCAACTAACTAATTAATTAATCTATGAATGCAATTTTTGATTTTTTAGAAGATGCATTTACAATGAAATTAAATCCTAAAAAGAAGTTTAAAATCTAACATGCTAATGAAATCAAGATTCGAACATTTTTTTATGATTTTTATTTTATTTTATGATTTTAGAATTATTAAACGTGCATGGAATGCAACTAAATAAAGAAAAGTTCCTAAAATTTATTAAAACTATTTTTGATTATTTTAGGAGTAATTTCCTTGTCGGGCAAAAATTGGGTGTTCACAGTCGCCAGAGCTGTCACACCTCCTTTTTCCGACAAGGGTTGGATATGGGAGTGAAAAGCCTACAAAGGCAAAATAAAATGTCGGGTCCCACGTGACCGATCGCCGCGGTGAA
>ML307087.1:1336-21718 GCA_005239505.1 Nicotiana paniculata | reverse complement strand
AACTCTTCAAAATGATCAAGTTACATTTTTTTGCATTTTATTGTAATTAAACTTGAATTCTGCAACTCGTGCCTGTATTATCGCCTGCCATAGTCCAGACTGGACGCCCTTGTACATAGCCGGTACCGGATAGCATGATATTTGTCCGAAACATCAAATACGACCCAAGGAACCATAACCAATGCTTCGAAATGATCAAGTTACATCTTTTGGCATTTTATGGCTATTAAACTAGAATTCCGCTAGTCGTGCCTGTATTATCGCCATCCATGGTCCAGGCCGGACGCCTTGGTATGGCGCCGATACCGGATCGCATGATATTTTTCTGGGACAAAAAAAAAAAACCAAGGAACCATAACGAACTCTTCGAAATGGTCAAGTTACATTTTTTGTCTTTTTATGGCAATTAAACTGGACTTCCGCTAGTCCTGCCTGTAATATCGCCTGCCATTGTCCAGGCCGGACGCCTTGGTAAGAAGCTGGTACTGGATCGCATGATATTTGTCCAAGACATCAAATACCAGCCAAAGAACCATAACCAACGCTTCAAAATGAACAAGTTACTTTTTTTGGTATTTTATGGCAATGAAATTGGAATTCTGCCAGTCGTGCCTGTATTATCGCCTGCAATAGTCCAGGCCGGACGCCTTGGTACGGAGCCAATACCGGATCATATGGTATTTTTCTGGGACATAAAATACAACACAAGGAACCATAACAAACTCTTCGAAATTATCAAGTTACATTTTTTGGCATTTTATGGCAATTAAACTGGAATTCCGCCAGTCGTGCCTGTATTTATCACCTTCCATGGTCCAGACCGGACGCCTTGGTACGAAGCCGGTACCGGATCGCATGATATTTGATCGGGACATTAAATATGATCCAAGGAACCATAAACAACGCTTTGAAATGATCTATTTACATTTTTTGGCATTTTATGGAAATTAAACTGGAATTCTGCCAGTCGTGCCTGAATTATCGCCTGCCATGGTCCAGAACAGACGCCTTAATATGGAGCCAATACTGGATAGCATGATATTTATCCAGATCATCAAATACGATCCAAGGAACCATAACCAACTCTTCGAAATGATCAAATTAAATTTTTTGGCATTTTATGGCAATTAAATTGGAATTCCGCTATTCGTGCCTCTATTATCGCCTGCAATGGTCAAGTCCAGATGCCTTTGTACGGAGCCGGTACCTGATTGCATGATATTTCTCTGGGACATCAAATACGACCCAAGGAGCTATAAACAACGCTTGGAAATGATCAAGTTACATTTTTGGTATGTTATGGCAATTAAATTGGAATTTTGCGAGACGTGCCTCTATTATCGCGTACGATGGTCCAGGCCGGATGCCTTGGTATGAGGTAGATACCGAATCGCATGATATTTGTCCGGGACATCAAATACAACACAAGTAACCATAACCAACGCTTCGAAATGATCAAGTTACATTTTTTTGCATTTTATGGCAATTAAACTGGAATTCCGCCAGTCGTGCCTATATTATCGCCTGCCATAGTCCAGGTCGAAGAACTTGGTATGGATCCGGTACCGGACCGCATGATATTTTTCCAGGACATCAAATACAACCCAAGAAACCATAACCAACTCTTCGAAACGATCAAGTTACTTTTTTGGAATTTTATGGCAATTAAACTGGAATTCCGCCAAGTCGTGCATGTATAGTCTCCTGCCATGGTCCAGGCCGGACGCCTTGGTACGTAGCCGGTACTTAATCGGATGATATTTGTCCGGGACTTCAAATACGACCCGAGGAACATTAAACCAATGCTTCAAAAGATCAAGTTACATTTTTTGGAATTTCATGGAAATTAAACTGGAATTTCGCCAGCCGTGCCTGTATTATCGCCTGCCATAGTCCATGCCGGATTCCTTGGTACGGAGCCGGTACTGGATAGCATGATATTTCTCCGGGACATAAAATACGACACACGGAACCATAACCAATGCTTCGAAATGATCAAGTTACATTTTTTTGCATTTTATTGTAATTAAACTTGAATTCTGCCACTCGTGCCTGTATTATCGCCTGCCATAGTCCAGCTTGGACGCCCTTGTACAGAGCCGGTACCGGATAGCATGATATTTGTCTGAGACATCAAATACGACTCAAGGAACCATAACCAATGCTTCGAAATGATCAAGTTACATCTTTTGGCATTTTATGGCTATTAAACTAGAATTCCGCTAGTCGTGCCTGTATTATCGCCATCCATGGTCCAGGCCGGACGCCTTGGTATGGAGCCGATACCGGATCGCATGATATTTTTCTGGGACATCAAATAAAACCCAAGGAACCATAACGAACTCTTCGAAATGGTCAAGTTACATTTTTTGTCTTTTTATGGCAATTAAACTGGAATTCCGCTAGTCCTGCCTGTAATATCGCCTGCCATGGTCCAGGCCGGACACCTTGGTAAGGAGCTGGTACTGGATCACATGATATTTGTCCGGGACATCAAATAACACCCAAGGAAACATAACCAACGCTTCAAAATGATCAAGTTACTTTTTTTGGTATTTTATGGCAATGAAATTGGAATTCTGCCAGTCGTGCCTGTATTATCGCTTGCCATAGTCCAGACTGGACGCCTTGGTACAGAGCCGATACCAGATAGCATGATATTTTTCCGGGAGATCAAATACGACCCAAGGAACCATAACCAATGCTTCGAAATGATCAAGTTACATCTTTTGGCATTTTATGGCTATTAAACTAGAATTCCGCTTGTCGTGCCTGTATTATCGCCATCCATGGTCCAGGCCAGACGCCTTGGTATGGAGCCGATACCGGATCGCATGATATTTTTATGGGACATAAAAATAAAACCAAGGAACCATAAAGAATTCTTCGAAATGGTCAAGTTACATTTTTTGTCTTTTTATGGCAATTAAAATAGAATTCCGCTAGTCCTGCCTGTAATATCGCCTGCCATGGTCCTGGCCGGATGCCTTGGTACGTAGCCGGTACCGGATTGCATGATATTTCTCCGGGACATCAAATACGACCCAAGGATCCATAACCAACGCTTGGAAATGATCAAGTTAAATTTTTGGCATTTTATGGCAATTAAAATAGAATTCCGCTAGTCCTGCCTGTAATATCGCCTGCCATGGTCCTGGCCGGATGCCTTGGTACGTAGCCGGTACCGGATTGCATGATATTTCTCCGGGACATCAAATACGACCCAAGGATCCATAACCAACGCTTGGAAATGATCAAGTTAAATTTTTGGCATTTTATGGCAATTAAATTGGAATTTTGCCAGACGTGCCTCTATTATCGCCTACGATGGTCCAGGACGGATGCCTTTCCATGGAGTAGATACCGAATCGCATGATATTTGTCCGGGACATCAAATACAACACAAGTAACCATAACCAACGCTTCGAAATGATCAAGTTACATTTTTTGGAATTTCATGGAAATTAAACTGGAATTTCGCCAGCCGTGCCTACATTATCGCCTGCCATAGTCCATGCCGGACGTCTTGGTATGGAGCCGGTTCTAGATAGCATGATATTTCTCCGGGACATTAAATACGACCCTAGGATCCATAACCAATACTTGGAAATGATTAAACTGGAATTCCGCCAGTCGTGCCTATATTATTGCCTGCCATGGTCCAGGCCGGACACCTTGGTACGGAGCCGGTACCGGACCGCATGATATTTTTCTGGGACATCAAATAAAACCCAAGGAACCATAATAAACTCTTAGAAATGGTCAAGTTACATTTTTTGTCTTTTTATGGCAATTAAAATGGAATTCCGCTAGTCTTGCCTGTAATATCGCCTACCATGGTCCAGGCCGGATGCCTTGGTACGGAGCTGGTACTGGATCGCATGATATTTGTTCGGGACATCAAATACCACCCAAGGAACCATAACCAATGCTTCGAAATTATCAAGTTACATTTTTTGGTATTTTATGGCAATTAAATTGGAATTCTGCCAGTCGTGCCTGTATTATCGCCTACCATGGTCCAGGCCGGATGCATTGGTACAGAGCTGATACCGGATCATATGATATTTGTCTGGGACATCAAATACAACACAAGGAACCATAACCAACTCTTCAAAATTATCAAGTTACATTTTTTGGCATTTTATGGCAATTAAACTGGAATTCGGCCAGTCGTGCCTGTATATATCACCTCCCATGGTCCAGACCAGACGCCTTGGTACAAAGCCGGTACCGGATCGCATGATATTTGACCGGGACATTAAATATGACCCAAGGAACCATAACTAACCCTTTGAAATGATCAAGTTACATTTTTTGGCTTTTTATGGCAATTAAACTGGAATTCCGCCAGTAGTGCCTGTATTAACGCCTGCCATGGTCCAGGCCGGACGCCTTGGTACGGAGCCGGTACCGGATAGCATGATATTTCTCCGGTACATAAAATACATCACAAGGAACCATAACCAACTCTTCAAAATGATCAAGTTACATTTTTTGGCTTTTTATGGCAATTAAACTGGAATTTCGCCAGTCGTGCCTGTATTATCGCCAACTATAGTCCATGACGGACGCCTTGGTACGGAGCTGGTACTGGATAGCATGATATTTCTCCGGTACATAAAATACATCACAAGGAACCATAACCAACTCTTCAAAATGATCAAGTTACATTTTTTTGCATTTTATTGTAATTAAACTTGAATTCTGCCACTCATGCCTATATTATCGCCTGCCATTGTCCAGACTGGACGTCTTGGTACAGAGCCGGTACCAGATAGCATGATATTTGTCCGAGACATCAAATACGACCCAAGGAACCATAACCAATGCTTCGAAATGATCAAGTTACATCTTTTGGCATTTTATGGCTATTAAACTAGAATTCCGCTTGTCGTGCCTGTATTATCGCCATCCATGGTCCAGGCCAGACGCCTTGGTATGGAGCCGATACCGGATCGCATGATATTTTTCTGGGACATAAAAATAAAACCAAGGAACCATAAAGAATTCTTCGAAATGGTCAAGTTACATTTTTTGTCTTTTTATGGCAATTAAACTGGAATTCCGCTAGTCCTGCCTGTAATATCGCCTGCCATGGTCCAGGCCGGACGCCTTGGTAAGGAGCTGGTACTGGATCGCATGATATTTGTCCAGGACATCAAATACCACCCAAGGAACCATAACCAACGCTTCAAAATGATCAAGTTACTCTTTTGGTATTTTATGGCAATGAAATTGGAATTCTGCCAGTCAAGCCTGTATTATCGCCTGCCATGGTCCAGGCCGGGCGCCTTGGTATGGAGCCGATACCGGATCATATGATATTTTTCTGGGACATCAAATACAACACAAGGAACCATAACCAACTCTTCGAAATTATCAAGTTACATTTTTTGGCATTTTATGGCAATTAAACTGGAATTCCGCCAGTCGTGCCTGTATTTATCACCTTCCATGGTCCAGACCAGACGTCTTAGTACGAAGCCGGTACCGGATCGCATGATATTTGATCGGGACATTAAATATGATCCAAGGAACCATAAACAATGCTTTCAAATGATCAATTTACATTTTTTGGCATTTTATGGAAATTAAACTGGAATTCCGCCAGTCGTGCCTGAATTATGGCCTGCCATGGTCCAGACCAGACGCCTTAATATGGAGCCAGTACTGGATAGCATGATATTTATCCAGATCATCAAATACGATCGAAGGAACCATAACCAACTCTTCGAAATGATCAAATTACATTTTTTTTGGCATTTTATGGCAATTAAATTGGAATTCTGCTAGTCGTGCCTCTATTATCTCCTGCCATGGTCAAGTCCAGATGCCTTGGTACGGAGCCGGTACCGGATTGCATGATATTTCTCTGGGACATCAAATACGACCCAAGGAGCCATAACCAACGCTTGCAAATGATCAAGTTACATTTTTGGCATTTTATGGCAATTAAATTGGAATATTGCCAGATGTGCCTCTATTATCGCCTACGATGGTCCAGGCTGGAAGACTTGGTATGGAGTAGATACCGAATCGCATGATATTTGTCTGGGACATCAAATACAACACAAGTAACCATAACCAACGCTTCGAAATGATCAAGTTACATTTTTTTGCATTTTATGGCAATTAAACTGGAATTCCGCCAGTCGTGCCTATATTATCGCCTGCCATAGTCCAGGCCGAAGAACTTGGTATGGAGTCGGTACCAGACTGCATGATATTTTTCCGGGACATCAAATACAACCCAAGAAACCATAACCAACTCTTTGAAACGATCAAGTTACTTTCTTTGGAATTTTATGGTAATTAAACTGGAATTCCGCCAAGTCGTGCATGTATTGTCGCCTGCCATGGTCTAGGCCGGACGCCTTGGTACGTAGCCGGTACTGAATCGCATGATATTTGTCCAGAACTTCAAATACGACTCGAGGAACCATAACCAATGCTTTAAAATGATCAAGTTATATTTTTCGGAATTTCATGGAAATTAAACTGGAATTTCGCCAGCCGTGCCTGTATTATCGCCTGCCATAGTCCATGACGGACGCCTTGGTACGGAGCCGGTACTGGATAGCATGATATTTCTCCGGGACATAAAATACTACCCAAGGAACCATAACCAATGCTTCGAAATAATCAAGTTACATTTTTTTGCATTTTGTTGTAATTAAACTTGAATTCTGCCACTCGTGCTTGTATTATCACCTGCCATAGTCCAGACTGGACGCCTTGGTACAGAGCCGATACCGGATAGCATGATATTTTTCCGGGAGATCAAATACGACCCAAGGAACCATAATCAATGCTTCGAAATGATCAAGTTACATCTTTTGGCATTTTATGACTATTAAACTAGAATTCTGATAGTCGTGCATGTACTATCGCTATCCATTGTCCAGGCCGGAAGCCTTGGTATGGATCCGATACCGGATCGCATGATATTTTTCTGGGACATCAAATAAAACCCAAGGAACCATAATGAACTCTTCGAAATGGTCAAGTTACATTTTTTGTCTTTTTATGGCAATTAAAATAGAATTCCGCTAGTCCTGCCTGTAATATCGCCTGCCATGGTCCAGGCCGGATGCCTTGGTACGGAGCTGGTACTAGATCGCATGATATTTGTCCGAGATATCAAATAACACCCAAAGAACCATAACCAACGCTTCAAAATGATCAAGTTACATTTTTTGGTATTTTATGGAAATTAAATTGGAATTCTGCCAGTCGTGCCTGTATTATCGCCTACCATGGTTCAGGCCGGACGCCTTGGTACGGAGCTGATATCGGATCATATGATATTTGTATTGGACATCAAATACAACACAAGGAACCATAACCAACTCTTCAAAATTATCAAGTTACATTTTTTGGCATTTTATGGCAATTAAACTGGAGTTCTGCCAGTCGTGCCTGTATTTATCACCTCCCATGGTCCAGACCAAACGCCTTGGTACGAAGCCGGTACCGGATCGCATGATATTTCACCGGGACATCAAATATGACCCAAGGAACCATAACTAACGCTTTGAAATGACCAAGTTACATTTTTTGGCATTTTATGGCAATTAAACTGGAATTCCGCCAGTCGTGCCTGTATTATCGCCGGCCATGGTCCAGGCCGGACGCCTTGGTACGGAGCCGGTACCGGATAGCATGATATTTTTCCGGTTCATCAAATACGACCCAAGTAACCATAACCAATGCTTCGAAATGAACAAGTTACATTTTTTGGCATTTTATGGCAATTAAACTGGAATTCCGCAAGTCGTGCCTGTATTATCGCCTGCCATGGTCCAGACCGGACGCCTTAATACGGAGCCGGTACTGGATAGCATGATATTTATCCAGGTCATCAAATACGACCCAAGGAACCATAACCAACGCTTCGAAATGATCAAATTACAGTTTTTAGCATTTTCTGGCAATTAAACTAGAATTCCGCCAGTCGTGCCTCTATTATCGCCTACCATGGTCCAATCCAGACGCCTTGGTACGGAGCCGGTACCGGATTATATGATATTTCTCCGGGACATCAAATACGACCCATGGAGCCATAACCAAGGCTTGGAAATGATCAAGTTACATTTTTGGCATTTTATGGCAAGTAAATTGGAATTTTGCCAATCGTGCCTCTATAATCGCCTACGATGGTCCAGGCCGAATGCCTTTTATGGAGCCGATACCGAATCTCATGATATTTTTCCGGGACATCAAATACAACACAAGTAACCATAACCAACGCTTCGAAATGATCAAGTTACGTTTTTTTTGCATTTTATGGCAATTAAACTTGAATTCCGCCAGTCGTGCCTATATTATCGCCTGCCATGGTCCAGGCCGGACACCTTGGTACAGAGCCGGTACCGGACCACATGATATTTGTCCGGGACATCAAATACAACCCAAGAAACCATAACTAACTCTTCCAAACGATCAAGTTACATTTTTTTGGAATTTTATGGCAATTAAACTGGAATTCCGCCAAGTCGTGCCTGTATTGTCGCCTGCCATGGTCCAGGCCGGACGCCTCTGTACGTAGCCGGTACTGAATCGCATGATATTTGTCCAGGACTTCAAATACGACCCGAAGAACCATAACCAATGCTTCGAAATGATCAAGTTACTTCTTTTGGCATTTTATGGCTATTAAACTAGAATTCCGCTAGTCGTGCCTGTATTATCGCCATCCATGGTCCAGGTCGGACGCCTTGGTATGGAGCCGATACCGGATCGCATGATATTTTTCTGGGACATCAAATAAAACCCAAGGAACCATAACGAACTCTTCGAAATGGTCAAATTGCATTTTTTGTCTTTTTATGGCAATTAAACTGGAATTCCGTCAGTCGTGCTTGTATTATCGCCTGCCATGGTCCAGGCCGGACGCCGTGGTACGTAGTCGGTACCGAATCATATGATATTTATTCGGGACATCAAATATGACCCAAGGAACCATAACCAACGCTTCAAAATTATCAAGTTACATATTTTGGCAGTTTTTGGCAATTAAACTTGAATTCCGCCAGTCATGCCTGTATTATCGCCTGCCATGGTCCAGGTCGGACTCCTTGGTTCGGAGCCAGTACCAAATCTCATGATCTTTATCCGGGACATCAAATACGACACAAGGAACCATAACCAACGCCTCAAAATGATCAAGTTACATTTTTTGGCATTTTACGGCAATTAAATTGGAAATTCCATCCAAGGCTAAATACGGGTGAGAGACCGATAGAGAAAAAGTACCGCGAGGGAAAGATGAAAAGGACTTTGAAAAAAGAGTCAAAGAGTGCTTGAAATATTCCGGAGGGAAGCGGATAGGGGCCGGTGATGCGCCCCGGTCAGACGTGGAATGGTGTTGAACCGGTCCGCCGATCGACTCGGGGCGTGGACCAGCGTGGATTGAGGCATGATATTTCTCCGGGACATCAAATACAACACAAGGAACCATAAAAAAATTCTTTGAAATGATCAAGTTACATTTTTTTGCATTTTATGGCAATTAAACTAGAATTTCGTCACTCGTGCTTGTACTAGCGCCTGCCATGGTCCAGGCCGGACGCCTTGGTACGGAGACGGTACCGGATGGCATGATATTTGTTGTGGACATCAAATACGATCCAAGGAACCATAACCAACGCTTCGAAATGATCAAGTTACATTTTTTGGCATTTTATGGCAATTAAACTAGAATTTCGTCACTCGTGCTTGTACTAGCGCCTGCCATGGTCCAGGAAGGACGCCTTGGTACAGAGCAGGTACCGGATCGCATGATATTTCTCCAGGACATCAAATAAGACCCACAAAACCATAACCAACGCTCTGAAATGATCAAGTTACATGTTTTTGCCATGTTATGGCAATTAAACTGGAATTCTGGCAGTTGTGCCTGTATTATCGCCTGCCATGGTCCAGGCCAGACGTCTTGGTACGGAGCCAGTACCGGGTCGCATGACATTGTCCATGAATTGAAATATGACCCAAGGAACCATAACCAACACTTCGAAATGATCAAGTTACATTTTTTGGCATTTTTTGGCAATTAAACTTGAAATCCGCTAGTCATGCCTGTATTATCGCATTCCATGGTCCAGGTCGGATCCTTGGAACGGAGCCGGCACCAAACTACATGATATTTGTCCGAGACATCAAATACGACACAAGGAACCATAACCAACGCTTCGAAATGATTAGTTTACATTTTTTGGCATTTTATGGCAATTAAGCTGGAATTCTGCCAGTCGTGTATGTATTATCGCCTGCTATGGTCCAGTCCGGACGCCTTGGTACGGAGCGGGTACTAGATCGCATGATATTTATCTGGGACATCAAATACGACCCAAAGAACCATAACCAACGCTTCTAAATGATCAAGTTACATTTTTTGGCATTTTATAGCAATTAAACTTGAATTCAGCCAATCGTGCCTGTATTATAACCTGCCATGGTCCAGGCCGGATGCCTTGCTACGGACCCGGTACCGGATCGCATGATATTTCTCAGGGACATCAAATACGACCCAAGGAACCATAACCAACACTTCAAAATGATCAAGTTACATTTTTGGCATTTTATGGCAATTAAATTGGAATTCCGCCAGTCTTGCCTGTATTACCGCCTGCCATGGTCCAGGTCGGACGGCTCAGTACGGAGCCTGTACCGGATCTCATGATATTTGTCCGGGAAATCAAATATGACCCAAGGAACCATAAGCAACGCTACGAAATGATCAAGTTACATTTTATGGCCTTTTATGGCAATTAAACTGGAATTCAGCCAGTCGTGCCTGTATTATCGCCATCCATGGTCATGTGGACGCCTTGGTACGGATCTGGTACCGGATCATATAATATTTGTCCGGGACATCAAATACAACCCAAGAAACCATAACCAACTCTTTGAAAGGATTTTTTGGCATTTTATGGCAATTAAACTAGAATTCTACCAAGTCGTGCCTGCATTATCGCTTTCCATGATCCAAGCCGGACGTCTTGGTACGTAGCCGGTACCGAATCACATGATATTTGTCCGGGACATCAAATACAACCCAAGTATTCATAACCAAAACTTTGAAACGATCAATTTACATTTTTTGGAATTTTATTGCAATTAAACTGAAATTCCGCCAGCCGTGCTTGTATTATCGCCTGCCATAATCCAGGCCGGACGCCTTGGTACGAAGCCGGTACTGGATCACATGATATTTCTCTGGGACATCAAATACGACCCAAGGAACCATAACCAATTCTTCAAAATGATCAAGTTACATTTTTTGGTATTTTATGGCAATTAAACTGGAATTCCGCCATTCGTGCTTGTATTATCGCCTGCCATGGTCCAAGTCGGACGCCTTGGTACAAAGCCGGTAACGGGTTGCATGATATTTTTTTTGGGACATTAAATATGACCCAAGGAACCATAACCAATGCTTTGAAATGATCAAGTTACATTTTTTGGCATTTTATGGCAATTAAACTGGAATTCCGCCATTCGTGCTTGTATTATCGCCTGCCATGGTCCAAGTCGGACGCCTTGGTACAAAGCCGGTAACGGGTTGCATGATATTTTTTTTGGGACATTAAATATGACCCAAGGAACCATAACAAACGCTTTGAAATGATGAAGATACATTTTATGGCATTTTATGGCAAGTAAACTGGAATTCCGCATGTCGTGCTTGTATTATTGTCTGCCATGGTCCAGGCCGGACGTCGTGGTACGTAGCCGGTACTGAATTGCATGATATTTGTTCGGTACATAAAATATGACCCAAGGAACCATAACCAAAACTTTGAAATGATCAAGTTACATTTTTGGGCATTTTATGGCAATTAAATTGGAATTCCGCCAGTCGTGCCTGTACTATCGCCAACCATGGTCCAGGCCGGACACCGTATGGAGCCGCTACCGGATCACATGATATTTTTCTAGGACATCAAATACGACCCAAGGAACCATAATCAACGCTTCGAAATGATCAAGTTACATTTTTTGGCATTTTATGGCAATTAAACTGGATTCCGTCAGTCGTGCATGTATTATCGCCTACCATGGTCCAGGCCAGACGCCTTGAAACGGAGTCGGTACCGGATCACATGATATTTGTCCGGGATATAAAATATGACCCAAGGAACCCTAACTAACGCTTTGAAATGATCAAGTTACATTTTTGGCAATTTACAGCAATTAAATAGGAATTCCGACAATCGTGCCTATATTATCGCCTACGATGGTCCAGATCAGATGCCTTGGTAAAGAGCCGGTACCGGGTCGCATGATATTTGTCCGGCATATTAAATATGACCCAAGGAACCATAACCAACACTTTGAAATGATCAAGTTACATTTTTTGGCATTTTATGGCAATTAAACTGGAATTTCGCCAGTCGTGCCTATATTAGCGCCTGCCATGGTCCAGGGCGGACGCCTTGGTATGGAGCCGGTATCGGATAGCATGATATTTGTCTGGTACATCAATTACGACCCAAGGAAACCTAACCAATACTTCGAAATGATCAAGTTACATTTTTTGGCATTTTATGGCAATTAAACTGGAATTCCGCTAGTCGAGCCTGTAATATCGCCTCCCATGGTCCAGGCCGGACGCCTTTGTACAGAGCTGGTACCGAATCGTATGATATTTGTGTGGGACATTAAATATGACCCAAGGAACCATAACATATGCTTCGAAATGATCAAGTTAAATTTTTTTGCATTTTATGGCAATTAAACTGGAATTCTGCCAGTCGTGCCTAAATTAGCGCCTGCCATGGTATAGGCCGGACACCTTGGTACGGAGCCGATACCGGATCGCATGATATTTGTCCTGGACATCAAAATATGACCCAAGGAACCATAAAAAACAATTTGAAATGATCAAGTTATATTTTTTGGCATTTTATGGCAATTAAACTGGAATTCCATCAGTCGTGCCTCTATTATCGCCTGCCATGGTCCAGGTCGGACGCCTTGGTAAAGAGCCGGTACCAGATCACATGATATTTCTCCAGGACATCAAATACGACCCATGGAACCATAACCAACGCTCTGAAATGATCAAGTTACATATTTTTGGCATTTTATGGCAATTAAACTGGAATTCCATCAGTCGTGCCTCTATTATCGCCTGCCATGGTCCAGGCCGGACACCTTAGTACGAAGCCGGTACTGGGTCGCATGATATTTATCTGGGACATTAAATATGACCCAAGTAACCATAACAAACACTTCGAAATGATCAAGTTACATGTTTTGGCATTTTATGGCAATTAAACTGTAATTCCGCCAGTCGTGCATGTATTATCGCCATCCATGGCCCAGGCCGGACGCCTTGGTATGGAGCCGGCACCGGATCGCATGATATTTTTCCAGGAAAGCAAATACAACCCAAGTAACCATAACCAACTCTTCGAAATGATCAAGTTACATTTTTTGGCATTTTCTGGCAATTAAACTTGAATTCCGCCAAGTCACGCCTGTATTATCGCCTGCCATGGTCCAGACCGGACGCTGTGGTACGTAGCCGGTACCGAATCATGTGATATTTTTCCGAGACGTCAAATATGACCCAAGGAACCATTAAAAAAACCTCAAAATGATCAAGTTACATTTTTTGGCATTTATTGCAATTAAACTGGAATTCCGCCAAGTCGTGCCTGTATTATCGCCTGCCATGGTCCAGGCCGGACTCCGTGGTACGTAGATGGTACCGAATCGTATGATATTTATCCGGGAAAATAATATGACCCAAAGAACCGTAACCAAAACTTCGAAATGATCAAATTACATTTGTTGGCATTTTATGGCAATTAAACTGGAATTCAGCCAGTCTTTCCTATATTATTGCCATCCATGGTCCAGGCCAGGCGCCTTGGTATGGATCCGATACCGGATCGCGTGATATTCTTCCGGGAAATCAAATACAACCCAAGAAACAATAACCAACTCTTTGAAAGGATAAACTTACATTTTTTGGCAGTTTATGCCAATTAAACTAGAATTCCGCCAAGTCGTGCCTGCATTATCGCCTTCCATGGTCCGGGCCGGACGACTTGGTACGTAGCCGGTAGCGAATCGCATGATATTTGTCCAGGATATCAAATACAACCCAAGTATTCATAACCAATGCGTCGAAATGATCAAGTTACATTTTTTGGAATTTTATGTTAATTAAACTGGAATTCCGCAAGTCGTGCCTGTATTATTGCCTGCCATGGTCTAGGCCAGACGCCGTGGTACGTAGCCAGTACCGAATCGCATAATATTTGATCGAGACATCATATACGACCAAAGGAACCATAAACAACGCTTTGAAATGATCAAGTAACATTTTTGGCATTTTATGGCAATTAAACTGGAATTCCGCCAGTCGTGCCTGTATTATCGCCTGCCATGGTCCAAGCCGGACGCCTTGGTATGGAGCCCGTATCGGATAGTATGATATTTTTCCGGGACATCAAATACGACCCAAGGAACCATAACCAACGCTTCGAAATGATCAAGTTACATTTTTTGGCAATTTATGGCAATTAAACTGGAAGTCCGTGAATCGTGCCTCTATTATCGCCTGCCACAGTCCAGGCCGGACGCCTTGGTACAGAGTTAGTACCAGATCGTATGATATTTGTCCGGGACATTAAATATGACCCAAGGAACCATAACCAACGCTTCGAAATGATCAAGTTACATTTTTTGGCATTTTATGGCAATTAAACTGGAATTCCGCCAGTCGTGCCTATATTAGCGCCTGCCACGGTCCAGGTCGGACGCCTTGGTACGAAGCCAGTACCGGATCACATGATATTTGAATTGGACATCAAATGCGACCCAAGGAACCATAACCAACGCTTCGAAATGATCAAGTTACATTTTTTGGCATTTTATGGCAATTAAACTGGAATTCCGCCAGTCGTGCCTATATTATTGCCTGCCATGGTCCAGGCCGGACGCCTTGGTACGGAGGCGGTACCGGATAGCATGATACTTTTCCGGGACATCAAATACGACCCAGGTAACCATAACCAACGCTTCAAAATGATCAAGTTATATTTTTTGGCATTTTGTGGCAATTAAACTGGAATTCCGTCAGTCGTGCCTTTACTATCGCCTGCCATGGTCCAGGCCGGATGCCTTGGTACAGAGCTGTTACCGGATCGCATGATATTTATCCAGGACATCAAATACGACCAATGGAACCATAACCAACGCTCTGAAATGATCAAGTTACATATTATTTGGTATTTTATAGCAATTAAACTGGAATTCTGACAGTCGTGCCTGTATTATCGCCTGCCATGGTCCAGGCCGGAGGCCTTGGAATGGAGCCGGTACCAGATCGCATGATATTTGTCCGGGACATTAAATGCGACCCAAGGAACCATAACCAACGCTTCAAAATGATCAAGTTACATTTTTGGCATTTTATGGCAATTAAACTGGAATTTCGCCAGTCGTGCCTGTATTATCGCCTGCCATGGTCCAGGGCGGACGCCTTGGTATGGAGCCGTATCGGATATCATGATATTTGTCCGGGACATCAAATACTACCCAAGTAACCCTAACCAATACTTCGAAATGAACAAGTTACATTTTTTGGCATTTTATGGCAGTTAAACTGGAATTCCGCTAGTCGAGCCTGTAATATCGCCTCCCATGGTCCAGGCCGGACGCCTTGGTGCAGAGCTGGTACCGGATCGTATGATATTTTTCCGGGACATTAAATATGACCCAAGGAACCATAACATACGGTTCAAAATGATCACGTTAAATTTTTTTGGCAATTAAACTGGAATTCCGCCAGTCGTGCCTGTATTAGCGCCCGCCATGGTCTAGGCCGGACGCCTTGGTACGGAGCTGATACCGGATCACATGATATTTGTCCTGGACATTTAAATATGACCCAAGAAACCATAACCAAGAATTCGAAATGATCAAGTTATATTTTTTGGCAATTTATGGCAATTAAACTGGAATTCCGTCAATCGTGCCTCTATTTTCGCCTGCCATGGTCCAGGCCGGACGCCTTGGTACAGAGCCGGTACCAGATCGCATGATATTTCTACAGGACATAAAATACGACCCATGGAACAATAAGTAACGCTCTGAAATGATCAAGTTACATATTTTTGGCAATTTATGGCAATTAAACTTGAATTTTGACAGTCGTGCTTGTATTATCGCCTGCCATGGTCCAGGCCGGACGCCTTGGTACAGAGCCAGTACCGGATCGCATGATATTTCTAAAGGACATCAAATACGACCCACGGAACCATAACCAACGCTTTAAAATGATCAAGTTACATATTTTTGGATTTTATGGAAATTAAAGTGGAATTCCGATAGTCGTGCCTTTTTTTATCGCATGCTATGGTACAGGCCGGACGCCTTGGTACGGAGCCGGTANTCAGTCGTGCCTCTATTATCGCCTGCCATGGTCCAGGCCGGACGCCTTGGTACAGAGCTGGTACCGGATCACTTGATATTTCTCCAGGACATCAAATACGACCCACGAAACCATAACCAACGCTCTGAAATGATCAAGTTACATGTTTTTGGCATTTTATAGCAATTAAACTGGAATTCCAACAGTCGTGCCTGTATTATCTCCTGCCATGGTACTGGCCGGACGCGTTGGTACGGAGCCGGTACCGGGTCACATGATATTTTCTGGGATATGAAATATGACCCAAGGAACCATAACCAACGCTTCGAAATGATCAAGTTACATTTTTTGGCATTTTATGGCAATTAAACTGGAATTCCGCCAGCCGTGCCTGTATTATCGCCTGCCATAGTCCAAGTCGGACGCCTTGCTACGAAGCCGGTACTGGATCACATGATATTTCTTCGGGACATCAAATACGACCCAAGGAACCATAACCAATGCATCGAAATGATCAAGTTACATGTTTTGGCATTTTATGGCAATTAAACTGGAATTCCGCCAGCCGTGCCTGTATTATCGCCTGCCATGGTCCAGGTCGGACGCCTTGGTACGGAGCCAGTTCTGAATCGCATGATATTTGTCCGGACATCAAATACGACCCAAGGAACCATAACCAATGCATCGAAATGATCAAGTTACATGTTTTGGCATTTTATGGCAATTAAACTAGAATTTCTCTAGTCGTGCCTGTATTATCGCCTGCCAGCGTCCAGGCCGGACGTCTTGGTACGGAGCCGGTACCAGATCCCAAAATATTTGTCCGGGAAATCAAATATGACCCAAGGAACCATAACCAAAGCTTCGAAATGATCAAGTTACACTTTATGGCAATTAAACTGGAATTCGGCTAGTCGTGCATGTATTATCACCTTGGTATGGAGCCGGTACTGGATTGCATGATATCGGTATGGGACATCAAATACGACCCAAGTAACCATAATCAACTCTTAGAAATGCTCAAACTAAATTTTTTGGCATTTTAATGCAATTAAACTGGAATTCCGCTAGTCGTGCTTGTAATATCGCCTGCCGTGGTCCAGGCCGGACGCCTTGGTACGGAGCTGGTACCGGATCACATGATTTTTGTCTGGGACATCAAATATGACCCAAGGACCCATAACCAACGCTTCTAAATGATCAAGTTACATTTTATAGCAATTAAACTGGAATTCCGCCAGTCGTGCCTGTATTAGCGCCTTCCATGGTCCAGGCCGGACACCTTGGTACGCAGCAAGTTACGGATCGCATAATATTTGTTCGTGACATCAAATAAGACCCAAGGAACCATAACCAATGCCTCTAAAAGATTAAGTTACATTTTTTGGCATTTTATGCCAGTTAAACTGGAATTCCGCTAGTCGTGTCTCTAATATCGCCTGCCATGGTCCAGGATGGACGCCTTGGTACGGAGCTGGTACCGGATCACATGATATTTCTCCGGGACATCAAATACGACCCAAGGAACCATAACCAACACTTATAAATGATCAAGTTATATTTTTTGGCATTTTATGGCAATTAAACTGGAATTCTGTCAGTCGTGCCTCTATTATCGCTTGCCATTGTCCAGGCCGGACGCCTTGGTACAGAGCCAGTACCGGATCGCGTGATATTTTTCTAGGACATCAAATTCAACACAAGGAACCATAACCAACTTCAAAATGATCAAGTTACATTTCTTGGCATTTTATGGTAATTAAACTGGAATTCGCCAGTCGTGCTTGTATTATCTCCTGCCATGGTCCAGGACGGACGCCTTGGTACGAAGCCGGTACCGGATCGCATGATATTTGACTGGGACATCAAATATGAACCAAGTAACCATAACCAACGCTTCGAAATGATCAAGTTACATTTTTTGGCATTTTATGGCAATTAAACTGGAATTTCGCCAGTTGTGCCTGTATTATCGCCTGCCATGGTCCAGGCCGGACGCCTTGGTACGCAGTCGGTACCGGATAGCATGATACTTGTCTAGGACATCAAATACGACCCAAGTAACAATAACCAACACTTCGAAATTATCAAGTTACATTTTATGGCAATTAAACTGGAATTCCGCCAATCGTACCTGTAATATCACCAATCCATGGTCCAGGCCGGACACCTTGGTATGGAGCCGGTACCGGATCGCATGATATTTTTCCGGGACATCAAATATGACCCAAGGAACCATAATCAACGTTTCGAAATGATCAAGTTACATTTTATGGTAATTAAACTGGACTTCAGCCAGTCGTGCCTGTATTATCACCATCCATGGTTCAAGCCGGACACCTTGGTATAGAGCCGGTACCGGATCGCATGATATTTGACCGGGACATCAAATATGACCCATGTAACCATAAAAAACTCTTCGAAATATCAAGTTACATTTGTTTTCCATTTTATGGCAATTAAACTGGAATTTCGCTAGTCGTGCCTGTAATATCGCCTGCCATAGTCCAAACCGGACGCCTTGGTATAGAGCTGGTGATGGATCACATGATATTTGTCCGGGAAATCAAATACCACCCAAGGAACCATAACCAACGCTTCAAAATGATCTAGTTAAATTTTTTGGAATTTTATGGCAATTAAATTGGAATTCTGCCAGTCGTGCCTGTATTATCGCCTGCCATGGTCCATGCCGGACGCCTTGGTACGAAGACGATAGCGGATCATATGATATTTGTCTGGGACATCAAATACTACACAAGGAACCATAACCAACTCTTCAAAATTATCAAGTTACATTTTTTGGCATTTTATGGCAATTAAATTGGAATTCCGCCAGTCGTGCCTATTTTATCACCTGCCATGGTCCAGGTCGGACACCTTGGTACGGAGCTGGTACCGGACCGCATGATATTTGTTCGAGACATAAAATACAACCCAATAAACCATAACCAACTCTTCAAAACGATCAAGTTACATTTTTGGAATTTTATGGCAATTAAACTGGAATTCCGCCAAGTCATTCCTGTATTGTCGCCTGCCATGGTCCAGGCCGGACGCCTTTGTACGTAGCCGGTACTGAATTGCATGATATTTGTCCGGGACTTCAAATATGACCCAAGGAACCATAACCAATGCTTCAAAATGATCAAGTTACATTTTTGTGAATTTTATGGAAATTAAACTGGAATTTCGCCAGCCGTGCCTGTATTATCGCCTGCCATAGTCCATGTCGGACGCCTTGGTACGGAGCCGGTACTGGATAGCATGATACTTCTCCGAGACATGAAATATGACACAAGGAACCATAACCAACGCTTCAAAATTATCAAGTTACATTTATTTGCATTTATTGTAATTAAACTTGAATTCCGCCACTCGTGCCTGTATTATCGCCTGCCATAGTTCAGACTGGACGCCTTGGTACAGAGCTGGTACCGGATAGCATGATATTTGTTCGGGACATCAAATACGACCCAGAGAACCATAACCAATGCTTCGAAACGATCAAGTTACATCTTTTGGCATGTTATGGCTATTAAACTAGAATTCCGCTAGTCGTGCCTGTATTATCGCCATCCATGGTCCAGGCCGGACGCCTTGGTATGTAGCCGGTACCGAATCGCATAAAATTTGTCTGGGACATCAAGTATGACCCAAGGAACCATAACCAACGCCTCAAAATGATCAATTTACATTTTTTGGCATTTTATGGCAATTAAATTGGAAATTCCGTCTAAGGCTAAATACGGGCGAGAGACCGATAGTGAACAAGTACCGCGAGGGAAAGATGAAAAGGTCTTTGAAAAGAGAGTCAAAGAGTGCTTGAAATTGTTGGGAGAGAAGCAGATAGGGGCTGGCGATGTGCTCCGGTCGGATGTAGAATGGTGTTGAGCTGGTCCGCCGATCGACTCAGGGCGTGGACCAGCGTGGATTGTGGCATGATATTTCTCCGGGACATCAAATACGACACAAGGAACCATAACCAA
>MDKI01282226.1:0-10750 GCA_005239505.1 Nicotiana paniculata | reverse complement strand
CAATTCTCATTACTGTTCTCTCACATTGTTGGCATTGGTTTTCCTGCACGGCACTGACAATCTTGTCTAGCGTGCAGCGAGGACCTCACTTGGCGGACAGCAACCTCCTTGACATCGATTGCTTAGCCTTACGTCGCTCTTCCAAAGAACCTCAGGAAGGCGCCGCGTAATAATACTCATGTTCACTCTTCACCATAGTAGTGTCGCATAAAAAGCGGCTCCTTCCCTTGTCTGGTTAACTGGGCTACCTATTCAGAGATGAACTAATTGCCTTTGGTTTCTTCTAATGGCAGGCCTACTGTGTTCTTCTTGTTGTAAGGAATTAACTGACTTTCCTGTATTTAGATTCTTCATTTAGTATACTTATAATATTTCCTCATGCATACTCTGTGTCTTATTCTTATCTGTTTGTTATTGATTACATTTTGTTTGGTTATGAGTTCTTCCAACATTTTATCTATGTCTCAATCCTGTTGCGTGTTTGATTTCATGACTTTATTCATTGATGTTTCTCTACATTTCTTTATATAATCATCCAAACTTATTATTTACACTAACATATATATTTTATAATATTTTACTTCTTTTTTCCTAATATTCTATAAATAGTTCCACTGAATAGCCCCACTTCTGTTATCGTAATATACTCACATAATTCATACCCGGCTGGCTTGAGATTTGGCATCGTCCTATGTTGTTACCGATATATTTTTACCATTACATGTATGCTTGTTGTAAGTTCAACAGCAGCTTCTTGAAGATCTTCAGCACGCAACATCTGCCATCTCTGTTTTTCTTTCATTGTTGTTGTATTCTTCATTAGTGGTATAACAATATCAGTAGCTCGTACAACTTCTTCTTTCTTTTTCGTCTACGCTGTTGTGCTCTATTTATCAACAACTCTGCAACAACATCTTTACAGTTGCTTTTCGTATTACTACCGTATGCCTAATTTATTTTATTTTTATTTTTGTTGTCTCCTTTAGAAATTTGTTTCAGTGTTGAACTTCAGCAGAACTAACCGAACAATACAAATGCAAAGAAAAACGATATCTTGTTTTTTCACATCTAGTGTTAATATACACATACTGAATTTAAACTAAATCAAACATTCCCTCAATTTTAGTAATTACGATATGGATAATATTACACTCAATAGTAATTAAAGTAGCTTTAGCTACATGGATATCAAATAGATACTAAAGTACAAATTAATACTTCATGTGATGAGAATTTGAATGGACCTCACGTTATTAAATATTGTGCTTGCCATATTTCCAAATCTAACCCTATCCCCCATAGTTAGAGAAGAGTAGAGGGGGCAAAATGGTTTTTAAAATAAACAGCTATTCACCCATATTATCCATCAAAAACTGGGTTGGATAATGAACAATTTAAAAAACGGGTTGAATATGGATAACCATATTATCTACTTAAAAATGGTTAACCAAATGGATAACCAATGGATAACCAATGTGTTTAACTTTTACATTTGTAAAGCCTCAAATTGGAGTTCCTCAAGTTTGGAAGACAAGAAATTCTCTCATAAGTAATCATATTTAAGAAATCATGGATAATATGGATATCCATATTGTGCGCCGGATAAACACGTTTTTATCCGTCTCAAATACGAGTCGGCTCGGATATCCGATCGACCCGATCTGTGCGTTTGTCACCCCTAGAGGAGAGCATGTATGTACTAATATGGAATACACTAAAACATTATGAAATGACAAAAATGCCTTTGTGATGAAGCAGACATATTGACCATGTCCTGCTTATTGATCACGCTCAACTGTGTCTAATAAAAGACTAAGTGGGCGTTGTAAATATAATTCGGGGTATTAAGCCCAGAGTCGATCCCACATGGAATTAACGTATTAAGAAAGCCGTTAAAATACTAAACTCTCACTTAATCAACTTCCTCAAACTTTATGAATAATAATCGATGTTGTAATTACCACTAAGATCAATGAAATTGCTAAACTAAGATTAACTAACATCAGTTGTAAACAATTGGAATAAAGGTCTAAGGCAATGGTTTTCCCCGTTGGTACTTTTCCTAGTTGTATGTTCATATAGCTTTGACTTGGTTGTCTCTATCAATCATGAACTCTCCAGTTATCGTAAATCTCTCTCGAGCATTTATGATAATTTACTAGTCGCACTCTCTCGAGCTACGGTAGATATATTTACGTTACAACTCACTTTAGATTACACCCGAGGTATATTATCTCTAACCCAATATCTAAACCCTCGGTTATGACTCTTGTCTATACTCCGAGTGTGATGTTTTTCAACAACTACCTAAATATGCACTATTTCTCAAGTAGATACATAATAAATAGGAACCGCTAGTTGAGGGCCCTTCAACTAACTACAATCAAAACGTACTTGAACAAATAGAGATAAATAACCAACTCAAAACTATATTAACATGCCAACGAGTTCATCCCTAACAGGTTTCATCAAAACCTTAGATTAAAGTATTTAGCTACACATAATAGCAATGAAAACTACAAAGGAATCAATAGTCAATGGCAAAATAATAAAAAGAAGAAAATAAGGATTGATGCCCCAATTGCCTCCTTGCCTCTTGCCTTTGCTTATTTTGGTGTTCTAAACTCTAAAAACTGATTCCAACCTTCTCTTGGGCGAAGTGGACCTTATATAGTTAATGTAGAATGGCCTGGGACTTCGAAATTTACCCCTAAAATAATGCCTCACGCGTCTGTACTAGCACGGACGTGCTAGGGCCGTGCTATGCCGCGCTAGTGGGGTTTTTGTCTGCCTCTGGATCGCTGGACTAGCGCGGGCGCGCTAATGCCGCGCTAGTGCCCGCGCTAAAAGGGTTCTTCACTGCCTCATGAGAGCTGAACTAGCGCGGGCGCGCTAATGACCGCGCTAATAGGGTTTTCCACTGTCTCCGCATTCATCCCTGAGTCTTCAGTCTTCAATTCATCCAAAAGGTACCCCATGGTCTATTCTACTTCAATTCTTGTCCGGATCACTGTCATAATCTTTCCTTACGGTATTTGCACTCTTGTGAAACACACAAGTCAACATTAGAGCGCATTTTATCCTTATTTCACATACTTAAGTCAGTAAAGCATCATTAAGTTAGAGTATAACATAATCCAAACCATACACTTTTAGCCTATTATCAACACCCCACACTTAAATCATTGCTAGTCCTCGAGCAATCCACTACATCTTACTCGGCCTCTTTTCATCAAGCACTTCCCTACAGTGACACCCCACCAACAAGTCACAAACATCTCTCGCAGTGTAACATCCAACCCTCAAATGGCGACTCTCTCATGCCATGCCATGTTTTACTTTCTCATACTGCTTTGCAGGGGGGTCAAGACTTACCTCTTTTTCATGAATCACGTGCCCTCACATCACACATTTGAGAGTAGTTCTACAACACATAATTTTCAAAACAACAGGAACTTTTAGATAGGAAAAATTCACTCACTCTCACACAGAACATTCATATGCTACATAGACACACCATGGGCTTTCCCGTAGTGTAAATACTCCCCTAATCAAGTTCGTTTAGTCTAAGATCAATAGGTTCTTACTGGGTGTAATGTAGGCTAAGGGACGGGTAGGATACATTTGGGTGTAGTGACTAACCTCCCTAAGAACTTTTAATACATTTACATTAACATTCCACCCATTTCTCCTGTGTTACCAGACTTTTCACCACACTTTGTTTCATGATTACCATTATTCTTCTCAGGTGCAACTTTTTTTTCCCTCTCTCTCTGCCACTGACTGCTAAGGACTACAGACTGTGATTGTCCTTTTTTTTATATTATTTTTTTTTTCTAAGTGGCTTTCACTTTTGCATTTTGTTTCTTTTCAACTTTGCACCTTTTACTGTATTCCCTTGTGTTTCCTTACAAACCACACCTCTACCCCACACTTTGACTTTTACATCACAACAAACTATCTAAGTGCTACTAGGAAGTACAAGGTTAAAACAGACAGGCTACTCGAATACTGGGTATGACTCATCACATGGTTAGCAAAGAAATAGGCTCAAACGGAGTTAACTATGGTTTAATACTTTCAGGTGGATACATAATTTCTATGGATTACAAGGAAATGCCTATATCCCTTCTCGGACTAAACAAGCCTCTATTTCGATTTGTACACACCCGGGGCAAGTTCTAGCTATCAAATGCAGTTGGCACATAATTCAATCCAAATTGGTTCTCAACACACTCCATCAAGCATTCGAGATAGTTGCACATGCATCATTAAGGCAATCTACAAGAGTCACCAAAAGAGCCTAAGCATCACACTCAAAGAGTCATGGTGTTAGGGTGTGTGAGGGTTGCTTTTTCTCATTCAATTCCTTGCCCAAGAGGTTCCTACTAACAACTAAAAAGAAAATGAAGAAGCTAGCTATACCCGGTTCAAACTAAGTTCTTGGAAAAGAACCGAGGACAAAAGAAAAATCAAGGGGGTGTTACTATACTACCTACAAACGAAAATAAAAAATAAATTTTTTTTTTGGTATTTTCTTTGGACTAACTTCCCTCAAGAAAACTGCCTAATAAGTCCGTCGTCGGGAAGAGTCCTCTACATATATATATATATATATATATATATATATATATATACATATATACATATACATATATACATATATACATATATACATATATACATATATACATATATACATGTATACATATATGTATACATGTATACATGTATATATGTATACATGTATATATGTATACATGTATATATGTATATATATGTATATGTATATATGTATATATATGTATATGTATATATGTATATGTATATTCAATTAAACAATATATATATATACATATATACATATATATATATATACATATATACATATATATATATATACATACATACATATATATATATATACATACATACATATATCTATACATACATACATATATATATACATACATATATATATATATATATTTAAATTATTCAATTAAACAATCACAACTAAAATAGCATAGAAAGTCACCCAGACAATCTCCTCACCCCACACTTAAAGTTGTGCATTGTCCCCAATGCATACTCATATATACAAGAGGGTAAAAGAAACTCTCTGGTAGGCCAAAGGCGAAGCACTAACATCTCATGGGGTACTCAGACTTCTCCCAGGTCTGGTCCTTCGTGCGGGTACCTCACATTTAGTTCCAACCATCTGGTTTGTTGTTGCATCATTCCAGTGGCTTGCGTTTCATGCTCCTAAAAAATCAAAAAATTGACACTACAAAAATAATACAATTAGAAAAAATAAAACAAAATAAAGCGGTAAAGCTGGGTTTCCTCCCAACAAGCGCTTGATTTAATGTCGCGGCACGACGTGAATCACTTTCTGCCTCCACTTCGAACTTATGAATTGGACCCCAAGTTTTGATTCTAATATGTGATCATGCTCCTGGGGTGGTAGAACGAATTTGACTGGCCCAATAAAATAATATAGTATTCTGCACTTCTTGTCCTTTGGATGAGATGTATATTCCCGACTTTCTGGCACGAAGGATTCCTGAATGTAAGCATCTTGTTCCTTACTCCTTGACTCTTCAAGTGGCTTGGACGACTCTATTTCCATATCATCATCCAAATACAATGTGGAAAAGTGCTTGGAGTGTGTACCAATGCGCTCAACTACACAAACATTGGGATTGTCAACATCCTTAACACTAATGACACTAGAGTCAATTAAATATGTATCCTCAATATCCTTGGTTGACTCTAGTATCTCTTCTACGACATTGGCATCCTCAAAATCTAGTTCGATTGATTGTTGGTGTTCTACTCTGGCCTTTTCCTCTAGCTCATCCTCGTATTTTTTTAAATCCTCAATTATAATGGCAATTTTTGCAGCTAATTCATACTCATATTGGCTACTATCCACAATGTCAACTTGTTGCGCTTTACAGGGTTCAATTACTTTATTTGCTTGAGCCTCCAAGTTGTGAATATTTGCCTCTTGCCTTTGTACCCGCAGTTGTATCTCATCAAATTATTCTGTAAGGCACTTTAGCATATTCTCAATCTCTTTCAGGTCCTCATACCTGGGTTCTTTGTTCCTATTAACTTCACAAGAAAAAGAAGAACCATCAAAGTAAGGGGCTGGGGGAAGATAAGAAATATAAGCACAACCATGAAAGTGACTATCTTGACTACCACACATATCACACAAATTCCACACATAAGATTGAGTTGGTGCACATAACTCACTCTCGGAAATATTTTGATAATTTTGCCCTGGGTGGCGTCCTCCATAATATGCATAACGAGGATCAAAAGTAGAATTACCAACATCCAATCTCTCATAATTTCACGATGCCATGTTTTTTCAAATTAACAAATACAACTAAAATAAAGAAAATAAAAATCACATACTAAAAAAAATTAAAATTGAAACCTAGCAATATGTACACCTACAGCTACACTTGATAATACCGTTAACTCCCCGGCAACGGCGCCAAAATTTGATCATGCTCAACTGTGTTTAATAAAAGACTAAGCGAGTGTTGCAAATATAATCCGGGGTATTAAGCCCAGATTCGATCCCACAAGGAATTAACGTTCAATAAAGCCGTTAAAATACTAAACTCTCACTTAATAAACTTCCTCAAACTTTATGAATAATGATCGATGTTGTAATTACCACTAAGATCAATGAAATTGCAAAACTAAGATTAACTAACAACAGTTGTAAACAATTGGAATAAAGGTCTAAGGCAATGGTTTCCTCCGTTGGTACTTTCCCTAGTTGTATGTTCCTATAGCTTTGACTTGGTTGTCTCTATCAATCATGAACTCTCCAGCTATCCTAAATATCTCTCTCGAGCATTTATTATAATTTACTAGTCGCACTCTCTCGAGCTACGCTAGCTATATTTAAGTTATAACTCACTTTAGATTGCGCCCGAGGTATATTATCTCTAACCCAACCTCTAAATCCTCGGTTATGACTCTCATCTACACTCCGGGAGTGATGTTGTTCAACAACTACCTAAATGTGCACTCTTTCTCAAGCATATACATAATAGATAGGAACCGCTAGTTGATGGCCCTTCAACTAACTACAATCAAAACGTAGTTGAACAAATAGAGATAAATAACCAACTCAAAACTATATTAACATGTCGACGAGTTCATCCCCAACAGGTTTCACTAAAACCTTAGATTAAAGTATTTAGCTACACATAATAGCAATGAAAACTACAAAGGATTCCATAGTCAATGGCAAAATAACAAAAGAAGAAAATAAGGATTGATGCCCCAATTGCCTCCTTGCCTCTTGACTTTGCTTATTTTGGTGTTCTAAACTCTAAAACCTGATTCCAACCTTCTCTTGGGCGAAGTGGACCTTATGTAGTTGATGTAGAATGGCCTGGGACTTCCAAATTTACCCCTGAAATAATGCCTCACGCGTCTGGACTAGCGCAAGCGCGCTAGTGGGGTTTCTGTCTGCCTCTGGATCGCTGGACTAGCGCGGGCACGCTAATGCCGTGCTAGTGCCCGCGCTAAAAGGGTTCTTCACTGCCTCATGAGAGTTGAACTAGCGTGGGCGCGCTAATGCCCGCGCTAGTAGGGGTTTCCACTGTCTCCGCATTCATCCCTGAGTCTTCAGTCTTCAATTCATCCAAAAGGTACCCCATGGTCTATTCTACTTCAATTCTTGCCGGGATCTCCGTCATAAGCTTTCCTTACGGTATTGCACTCCTGTGAAATACACAAGTCACCATTAGAGCACATTTTATCCTTATTTCACATACTTAAGACAGTAAAGCATCATTAAATTAGAGTATAACATAAGCCAAACCATACACTTTTAGCCTATTATTACTTATCCTCTCTCTCATAAGTGATCATATTTAAGAAGTTATGGATAATATGAATATCCATGTTATGCGCCGGACAAACACGTTTTTATCCGTCTCAAATACGGGTCGGCTCAGATAATTTATCTGTTTTGACCCGTTCATATCCGACCCGATCCGATCCGTCCGTTTGTCACCCCAAGAGGAGAGCATGGATGTACTAATATGAAATACACTAAAACATTATGAAATGACAAAAATACCTTTGTGACGAAGCAGACATGTTGACCATGCCCTGGTTATCCTCACTTATATAATAGTAGTAGAAATAGTACCTAAATATACTCTTGATATTCTTTTGTTTGCCGAATGAGAGTTTTCTAGTCCGCATCAAACATTTATAAATTCTTATTGTTCAATTTATTGTGAACAATGAAAAAAGAAATAATTTAATACTTCTAGTTCTAGTTTATGGTGCCATTTTGAGGTGCAAATTCTGTTATTTTGGTGTCAGATGCAGTATGTAGTATTGTATATTTAAGGAGTTAATAATGAAACTCTCCTAGTATTTTTGATTTATTTTCTTAAATAATTCTCATTATATTTATTTGCCAAAATTTATTAAATAAAAACAAAAAACACTCTCTTTGACAAATTTAAAAGATGAAAACTACTGGGGATTATATTTCAGAGATTATTTTAAACATACTCCAATAATTTTCATTAAATTTAACTATCAAAATTTATTACATAAAAACAAAAAACGCTCTCTTTGACAAATTTAAAGGATGAAAAATACTCGGGGTTATATTTAAGAGATTATTTTAAATATACTCCAATCATGAGGGACCATCTTTGTCATTTTCTCGATATGGCATTAAGGATGAGCTGATTTTGAGGAGATATGAAGATTAATTATGGACGAATGATAATGTATAGCAGCTTCCAAAATTTTATATATATGCTAGTTATTATGTACGTGCATTGCACGTAAATATTTAGTCAGAACTTTTATGTGAAAGAACAACTAACCAAATTTAGTAAGAAATTATTTACAAGATAATATGATTATTGTAAAGTAATTAACGTGATAAAAATACAACAATCATTTAAATACCAAAAATTAATGTTATTACATTAATAGAATATTTGAATTCAAAATTATATCGCCTTAACCTACAAAGATGATCAATTTAGTTAAGTTAAATGATATTCTATTTATGTATAAATATTAAGTGTGGTAGTATCATATCTAATACTTCTTTATATAGGACATTTTGGTGTATGTTTCCTTCTATAACTTTGGCTTCTCTATCTCTAAAGTAAAATATATAGTAGTCCATCTTTGAATCACCTCCAAAAAAGTATTACTTTTTCACTATTGTACTTTGACATATTTGTGAGGGTTGTCTCAGTTATTTATAAAATTATGTCAAATTTAAATTATGTCAGATATAATTCGAGTAAAATTATTACTACATTATCACATCCGAAGCAATAAAGTATTAAACATACACGTGTTTTGATAAATTAAGTCCATGATTAGTTAAGAATTTAGAGAAATATATATATATTTAACTGTTAAAAAAAATAGCAGATAATTTTTTTTCCGTATATATGTGTGTTATATATAGTATACATATTTTACATACTTTTTAGGAGAAATATACATATTTCATCTAATGAAAATAAACCAATCAAAGAAAAAATTTATTAAACTTTGATATATAGGAGACTTGGACGAACTTGTTCTAGAAAACCTAATCTAGACTAACATCAATCGATTTTCTTCGAGAAAATTTTAAAAGAATTAATTACATACTAAAGTAAAAATAAATAAATTAAAGAGCACAATCTCACCACTTTATTATCATGTAAAATATAAATATTCATTTATACTTTTCCCTGTTATTTAACACTTATAATTAGATTTTATATTTAAAAAAATTATCAATTAATTTATTTCTTATTATTTAATATTATAAAAATTAACTCAATTTGTTTGAAATATGTAGTAACTCCTAATATTTAGGTAAAAGATACTAACTAAACTTAGTTGTAGATTTTCTACGTGCTAAATACAAATTAAGGCTTTAAAGAATAGTTAAGAATTTCAACTTTATTTAAAATGTTATAGATGTTTTCTATAACATAGTACTAAAATCTTCTTTTAGTACATGTCTTTCTTTTATTTCGTGCATTGTTACAAAAGAATTGTAATTAGGAACAATACTTTTCTAATTCAAGTAGAATCAAATGTTGTAGGGTCGGGTATATATATAGTTTAAATCGAAAAAAAATTCTATCATTTGGTAATTTACCATTAGATCCTTAAATTAACAAATATTTAAGGGCGTAAAAGTCGATCAATGTTTCAGGGATATTTTAGTCATTCAACGTTTAACATAAATTATTTGTGCTTTTATAATAATACTAGTTTTTATGCACGTGCGTTGTGTAGTACTTGAATTCAAAATGATAGGATACCGGTTGAGGATGTTTTGGTATAAAGGAAAATGTTTTCCATGGAAAAAAATAAGTAGTAATTTTGTTCATTTCTGGTGTTTGGTACGCAAATCAAGGAAAATATTTCTCAAGAGTATTCATAAATAATTTTAATACAATAAACATGAGGCCATAAACTTTCGAAACAACAACCTTCCGAACCCATAAATTTCATAAACTTCTGAGCCGCAAAACTTTCGAAACCACGAAATTTCGAACCCGTTAACTTTATAATTTCTTAATTTGTAAATTTTGAAACACATAAACCTCTGAACTCATATATTTGAAACTTGTAAAATTTTGAACATGTAAACCGAAAGATGAAAAAAGTAAAACTAAAAATGTATATTTAAAAAAGAAAAAGATTCTCGGGGGGAGGGGGGGGGGGG
>ML307084.1:0-32214 GCA_005239505.1 Nicotiana paniculata | reverse complement strand
GCCCGGGCCCGTTTAGCCCGGGCCCGCATAATCCAGGCCCGCATAGCCCGGGCCCGCATAGCCTGGCCCGCTTAGCCCGTTTGGCCCGGGCCCGGCCCGTTAGCCACCCCTACCCGTGCCCAGGTATACCTTTCGTTCGGGCTGGTGGTCGATCAATATGACTTGTTCCAACTCTTTGACCATTGACTTGGTGGCGTTGGAGTCATCGGGAATTATGAAGTATCGAGGGATCCAGTAGTCGTCATCTTCGTTGATCCCTTGCTACTGCAATTTGGTCGAGGCTGGTGTCTGTGGTTGCTATTTGGCCTCTTATTTTCCCTTCGAATCCGATCTCTTTGTTGATGAGAGTGCCGATACCGGTATCCCTGCATCGACCGCAAACATCTCCTTGGCGGCAGGTTGTTCCCCGTACACCATTTTTACTCCCTCCGGTGTTGGGAACTTCAGAACTTGGTGAAGAGTTGGCGGTACCGCCCTCATGTTCTGAATCCAGGGCCTTTCGAGCAGGACGTTGTATCTCATATCGCCCTCGATCACATGGAACTTTGTTTCTTGAACGGTCCCACTACGTTTACTGGCAAGATAATTTCACCTTTGGTGGTTTCTCTCGCCATGTTGAAGCCATTAAGAACCCGAGTTGCGGGCACAATCTAATCCTATAGGCCGAGTTGCTCCACGACCCTCGATCGAATAATGTTGGTCGAGCTTCCTAGATCAATAAAAACATGTTTAACTTGAATTTTATTCATATGAACAGATATTACAAGTGCATCGTTGGGGGGGTAGTGAGATCCCCTCTACATCCTCGTCATTGAAAGACAAGGTTCCTTCTGGCACATAGTCTCGAGTACATTTTTCCCTGGTGATTGACACCTTGGTGCGCTTGAATACGGGTCCCTGTGGAATGTCGAACCCACCAACGATCATGTGAATCACATGTTATGGTTCTTCCTACTTGTTCTTCATGTTTTCATACCTGTCTTTGAAGTGGTTCTTAACTCGGTCGCTCAAGAATTCTCGAAGGTGTCCCTCGTTGAACAAATGGGCTACCTCTTCCCTTAGTTGTCTGCAGTCCTCTGTTTTATGACCATGAGTACCATGGTACTTCCATATTTGATTAGGGTTCCTCTGGGCTGGATCGGTCTGTAGGGGTCGAGGCCACCTTGTATCTTTTATCCGTCCAATAGCCTATATAATAGTTGATGCATCGACACTGAAGTTATATTCTGATAGTCGTGGCACTTATGTGGGCTCGACATGTTTATCGAAACCACTCTTGCTCATGATCCCTCGGGAGCTCTGTCCTCTATCATTCCTTCGAACAGGGTTACACCCAGGACCGTTGTTTCTCCGATCTCCACCATATGGTTGATACCGATCTCTGTTCGATCAGGGTTCTCTGTCGATATCCCTTTGAATTCTGCCGACGGGTCTATTTGAATAAATGGAACCGGAAGGAGTTCCCAACTTATCATCCTCGACCCTGATTTTTGATTGGTATCGATTATGCGATCAGCCCAGGTCACAGCTGGATACTCAATTAAGTTTTGCTTCAACTGACGTGAGGCCACCGAGCTTCGTACGTTCAAACCTTGAGTAAAAGCTTGGAGGCCCAGTCACCAACGATCGAGGGTAGGTCCATGTGTTCTATTTGGAACCAAGATACGAACTCTCTAAGCATTTTGTTGTCTTTTTTGTTTCACTTTGAAGAGGTCATATTTCCTAGTCTCGACCTTTATTTCTCCGACGTGTGCTTTGACGAAAGAATCTGCGAGCATGGCAAAGGAATCAATGGAATTGGGAGGCAAGTTGTGATACCATATCTTCGCTCCTTTCGATAAAGTCTCTCCGAACTTCTTCAATAAAACAGACTCGATCTCGTCATCTTCTAAATCGTTCCCCTTTATTGTGCATGTATACAAAGTGGCATTGGGATCGGTGGTCCCACTATACTTGGGAATTTTTGGCATGCGGAATTTCTTTGGGATGGGCTTAGGATCCGCGCTTGGAGGGAAAGGCTTCAGCACGAACTTCTTTGAATCCAAACCCTTCAGAATCAGAAGCCCACTCGTTATTTGGTCTACTCGGGAGTTATACATTTCTACCTTTTTGTCATTCCGATTCAATTCGCTTTGTAAGCTCTTCAAGAATCTTCATAATGGCGGGGTCAGTCCCCGATTCATTGTCATTTGGCCTCTCTATTACTGGTTCGGCCCTGTGAACAACTTCTAGTGAGGGCTCGGGTCCAACCCCACTCGGCGCGCGGTTCTAATTTTGTAGTTGTTATGGCAGCTTGATGAGGCTGTAACATTTCAAATATTAGTTGAAGGCTGACTACACCGTCTTTGCCGCCATGTCTACCTCGAACGCCTGGTCGAACGTCCCTGCGGATGCTATTCTCGGGGTCGACGCGATTTGCATTTATGGTGACATGAGAACTGACATCGACGGGGTTTGCAATCGGTACCCCCTCGAGGCCAGCCTGAGGTACTTTGATCCTTGGGGCGGCTATTTATCGTTTTCTCCATGAAAGTCGAGGCCGTTGACGGCATGTGGGGGTATTGTTTGTGAATTTGACATGCTGATCCTGAAATCAAAAATACCTATGAGAACAAGCGTAAAGCAGTGTGTGTTATAAGAATTAATACCAGGCAATCACTATTATCCTTAGCCCCACGGTGGGTGGCAAACTATTTACCCTTAAAATTTGATAACAATTAAACTTATAAGTGATTTTAAGGACATGTGATTTCACCTAGTACCAATTGATAAATATGATGATTAATGATAGAAATTAGCAGTAAAATAAAGCAACCCAATATTGAAATGCAATTCGGCCCTCGGGCTAGGTTTCCCTCGAACCGGCTGAGAATAGAGCTAATTAATGTGGAATAAACTGATGACCAAGAGAGTATAAGAGAGAAAAAGAGTATTGTATTTATTTGATATGTGAAAGTTAGATGGTTACAAATGATTAGAACCTCCCTTTATATAGTAGAGGAATCACTCTTATGGTACAATTCTATTTACAGAAGGACATATGGTTAGCTAAATAACCGTTCTTGATTTGATCCGTTCCAAGATTTTCACCGTGATCCTCGACCAGTCATAAATATCTCGGCTTTCCGTTATTATGCTATCTTCGATCTCGCTCGATGTCTATCACATTTGGTCTCGATCTCGATAGGTACTTCGAATTCCAAGTTCGGTACCTTTTCTTTATGTCTTGGTCTAATATAATATGGGGTTGATCCTCAACCCACCATCCTGGTCTCGATTAATCAAAAAATCATATAGGCCCGATTTTAACCGTATACAATTCATTTAACAAAAATTTACTACGAAACGGTGTCAGGTGTCACCGCTTCGCCTTACTGCATCCGCCCCCGACTTTGGAGAGAATTTGAGAAACCACACACACATTACCTGTTCTTTATAAAATTTCACCTGATTCATTCAGGAATTAAACACAACGGTGTTAGAATTATACTCATATATTTATTAAATGGAAACCAATTACTAATACATATTAATGGTAGCATTAATCATTTATTTATTTAAGTACTTATAGTCGGTTTCATGGTTGAAACCAATCATAATGAAAAGAACAAAGCTAGAGACTATATGGTCTTTTAGTTTGAAGACAAGTTATCCGCGGATTAGTAATATTGGATTAGTTATTTTAGTATTATTTTTTATTGATTATTTGGTATGTTGTATTAATCATATGATTGTTAATTTTATTGCTTTATCCTGTGATAACTTATCTTGGGATTACTATTCCACCATATGACAAGTATAAGTTATCTTGATATTATTTTTAATTATCCCAAAATTAGTAATCAAACAAGACGGAACTAAATTTTTATCCCGAGATTTTTACTTATCCATCGTACCAATATTTAATTATAGACACCCAGCTTGTACAAAAAGCTTAAATAAATAGAAAATAAATTAAACTAAAATGAGTATATAGAGCAACATCATAATATAAAGTAGTATATTTAATTAAGTGACAAAACACCAGAGAAGCCAACCCATAATCTTGATGATCGAGCTAGATGTTGTGGAATCAGGAGACATGTCAAAAGAAAGGTTAAATTAAAATTTTAAAAAATCCAAAAGAGACATATATAGTTCCAATAGTTGAAGAAAGATAAAGACTATTTTTGCTCTCCTCTTTATAAGTTTAGTTTAAACTTGTAGTGCAAGAGCATCAGCAGCACTAAGAGAGTAAAATTAAGAAGGGTGCACTTAATTTCTTGGAGCTAACACACACATATATTTATATTTGATTCGGTTTGGTTTGGTTTATAATTCTAATATGAGACATTCATCAACCCTTGCTATTGCCCTAGTTTTGATTTTCCATTTGTTGTTTCTTCCTCATGCTGACCAAATTGTCACTAATGATCTGATTGTTGATTCCTCTGGGGATTCAATGAAAGTGGTAAAACACACTCTCTCTCTCTCTTCTTTTACTGTTGAATGCACGATGAAGCAATTTTATACTGCGGACCTAGAGTGTCGCGAATTGGTTCAATTGAACTCGTCAGCATAAACCATATATATGTGTTTTAAAAAATCCTAAAAAGTAGTATAACTATTGGATGAACTTATATTTTTTAAAATACTCATAACCTTGAATTTATTAAATTTACATTATAAATCTGTCTCTATACATATATATATATATATAAGCTTGGTTTCTTGTTTTTGTGGGGAATGTTAAAGCATTGGAGGATTGATGCAGGAAAAAGGTGGATGTGAGAAAGAGAGAGGTGATTGTAAACAAAGGAATGGTAATGGAGAAAGAGAAGAGAGTATGTTTGAGAATGAAGACTATATCTATACACAGTCTACTCTTCCTTAAGGTGAATCTTCTCTTTTATTTATTTATTTTTTTTTGTTTTCACTTTGTAACATAGATTTTGATCAATTTCATCAAATGAATTGAATAGGATATTGCAACTTTTGATTATTAATAAGATTGTTTTATCTTTTTGTGATTCTTTTACTTATTCAGCATTCACAACAATTACAATAAATTGTTGTTCAATAAAAATTCAACTTTCACACATGACTAATTAGAGATTATGCATATTGCCTTGACAGAGCACCAGTTAAGAAGGTGGAGTTCTCTTACTTTCTAAAAATGTATTTTTCTTCTTTCTTTTTTTTTCGGATCACAAGTTGGATGGCTTATAAGGGAGTTTCTACCTTCTAAAAATGGAGTGTTCACTGCAGCTATTGATCTTGCTTAGGGTGGAGACTTGGTCAAGCCTTTGACCAGAGTGTAAAGTAGACAGGTTGGGTCAAATTTTACCCAAATAGCCGCATCGCTTAAACTAAAAATAGCCAGTCAAGATATAATATATGTATTATATTGTATAATTATGTATAATGAATATATAATTTATGTATATGGTTAGAAAAGTAAACAATGAATATGACCGACTATTTGTGTAAAGAATCCAATTTGAATAGGTTAAAATGAGTAGAGTAAATGATTGGGTCATGAACCTGAACACAGAACGAATTAAGTCGATGAATAAGCTATGATCTAACTCGCAACAGAATATGTCAATTTGAGCATTTTAAATATTATCAAATCAAATTAAACCAAACTTCCTTTTTTTGAAAGTTTTTTTCTATGTTTAATGAGTACATAGAGTGAACTTTTTTGAATTCATTCGACAAAGTTTTCTTAATGACTAATTTGGATAATATTTATGATTTAAAATGACCCAACCTTTAGTTAGATTAATTTGAGTTTTGCCTAGATTGACAATCCAATCCGTCCAAGTTTTGACATATTACAATTATACGAGCTAAATTTTGACACCTCTAGTTGTCGTTTAATAATGGTAAAATTCAATAATTTACTATTCTTAAGATTTGGTTGTCACTTTCGAATCATTCAAGTAAATTGCACACTTGGTTGTGGAATACCTGTTTCTTTCCAATTTATACAACATGTATTCACACCCTATATATGGCAATTAATTTATTGTTTTATGATATCTAAAAATATCTGAAACAATAAAAATTGATCACATATAGATTTCATGTGATATTTTTCTATGCAAATTAATGATTCAACTATTCCTTTAATATTTTATTATGCTACTACTCATGTATGAAGAATTCATTTAACTTATCAAACTTAGAATCTAAGTTCTGTACACCCCAACCCCTAGGCCCCAACCAAAAAAAGAAAAAAACAAGAAAAGAACGGAAGACAAATGATAGATTGTTGTAGCTGTTAAAAAAGAAACTAAAGTATTTTATGTTTTCTTTTATTAAAACTTCTATATTGCAAAAACGCATCTCTGATCCTAATAAAATGGAATTAATTAAAAAGGGATAAAACAATTTTTTAAGAAAAGAAAAAAGAAAGAGAATGTCATGAAGACAAGTGTTGGGAATTCTAAATATCGAGAGCAAAGAAGAAATGCGATGTTTCTTTCACTATTTTTCATTATGTAATCCAAAATCGTTAATGCGTGAAAATGAAAATATTCCCAATATATCGATATATTTGGTTATAAATTTGAAGCTCCTACTATTTAACTTCGCAATATCTCGTGCAATTGATTCATTGTTATAGTACGTAAATCAATTACATAATAACTCACAAATTATATTTCAATTATTACAGTGTTCCTGTTAAGGTGAAAATATTTCCGTGGTACCCACATTAAATATTTCACTTTCCAAACCCAATGCAACTTCATTAAAAATGTGGTGTAATATTTCAAATTCAATGTAAATATTAAAAGTTTTATTGACAGAAGTAGACGGGTATACATACGTCAACTCTTAGTGGACAAAAGGAAGGCAATAATAAATCACTTCAACGACAAAGTAAATCATCACACAAAAGTACAATACAATAATAGTTAAATAATGAATAATAGTAACTATGTCTCAATCCCAAGCAAGTCAAAATCGAACATCTATGTGTGAATACAAATAAAATTGTTTAGCAAAAATTGGTGATGAGATCACAAAACACCGTTGAGAGATGGTGAACAGACACTACACGGGCAGCTCAAACGAGATATCTTCACTTTACAGATAGGGTTTGTGTGAAGATGTCAACCTTTTGAGTGAAAATGTTTTTGTTTTTAATGTTATCTAGCACATGGTACAGCTCAAGCACTTCATCCAAAGTATGTTTTGTCCGACAATGATAAATAATAAAAAATGAGTTTAAAGGACAGAAGTTTAGAGGATCCACCATGTTGGTGGATGAAAGAGGAAAAGACAGAATTAGATTCTAGGGACACATGCCACAAGATACTACAGAAGATTAAAAATGAGAAATCTCTCAGCTTTTAGTAATACAACAATACAAAGTGCATATGCTAATCATCTCCCTGTAGTTTCGTGGCAGTCACCTCTGACCGTTCAAACTTTCAAATAAGTTGAAATTGTATACATACTTCAAGAAGACTTGCTACCATATCTGCTCCTTCATTGAAGTATACTTACGAAATATACTAATACACATACAAAGAACAAATACAAAGTATGGTTAGCTCAATGTCATATTTCATCCCTAGATACTTTTATGACATTGCTTTCACAATAATAAGAGAAGTTCACGTTGTACTACTATACACAAATATTCAAGGGAATCGAACTCAGGAAATAAGATTGAAGGTAGATAAGGCTAACATTAGTTACATTTATCTCCTAGATTTTGTATACCTATACACTAAGGCTATAGAAGGTCAAAACGGGCATCATACGACATGAATGATTTCTTCCTCTGTCTACTTCACACGAGTGCTCTCTAGTGGAGAGGGCAAATACAACAATCTGTTAGGCCAACAAAATTAGAAGTTAACCTCCACCTTGGAAGCCTTCCACATGATGCATCTTAAAGCTGAATGACAAAACTGGCAATTCTTGGCCGTGGGCGTGCTCTATAAATACTCAACGATCCGTTAAGTCTCCTCCACGTTATTTCTGCTTTTTCCAGGATTACTGGAATAGCAGTTCTCATATATGATGTCCCAGGGTAACCCGTGAAGTAAAATGGCCAACTGTAAAACAGTTCCAATATAATCAAGTTAGAGTAAGCATAAACATTATTTGCATTTTACATGTAGAGCAGAGATGTCTTTTAATTTGTATTTATGTTGCTGTTTCGCTTAAAACTGCAGAGATGATCATAGAATGATCTGTTCACAGGACTATCTATTTTTTCCTTCGATCCCAACCCTCTCAGGCCAAGCAATCCAACAAAAGATTGGTAAGAGAAATCATATATACAAAATATTTATATGGAAATTACAAAACCAACTTGACACATCCAAGCTGAGATAAATGAAATCTGCCCTCGACAACCTCACACTCTTTTTCTTTTTTGCTAATCTATTGTATGTATATCCAATAACCGAGGACTGGAAAGAAGTTCTATCATATTAAACAAAAGAATGTAAGAAATTTGTGTGCTATTTGAACAGCTAAACGTTCAACCAAAAAGGAAAAGTTGAAGATCCAAAAGAGAAATCTATCAGGTGCTACTAGACAAACTTTTGAAACACATAGTGAAAAGGATGATTCCATCATGAAAATTTCTGAAAATCATTAAATTCATCCATATTATGCTCTAGAGAAAATCTATAAAGTGTCGGCCCAAGGGTTTCACATCTCTATATTATACTCTAGGAAAAAACAAACTTCTTTGGAATTTCAATAAAAAATATGAATAGTGATCTGCGCTATTCTTGTTTTGCAGGATTGATTTATCAAAGGATGCTTATTGATTAATTGATCAATTAAAGGAAGATCCAGACTTCTAAGGAAAATGAGGATCTGAATAAGGAAAGAAGTACCAAGATTAAGGAAGAGATCTAGGAAGAATCAAATTCAAAAGAATGGACTAATGGAGAAATCATTCTTAAAATACCCACAGATGTAGGTACGAATTATGTAAGAAATGAAGAATGAAAAGTTCCAGCGGCTAGCAAAGCTGGATAACTTGAAGTTTTATCTGGAAACCTTGCAGTATGTCATACCAACATTGTTTAACAAGCCTAGCTCTTTTCAGTCAAAGGCCGACCACCACCACATTAGGAGTCCAAGAGCACAAACTCTTTTCATCATCTCTTAAAAGTCATGCTTATCCTTCAGATTGGATTTAAGCTTTTCAAGAATCTTTCTTCTTCAAAATTTCCTCTTATTGAAATGCTCTTTCTGGAATTTTGCTATTTGAAACCTACTTTTGTTTGCACATTTGTACATGTACTCAACCCAAAAGGGATATATAATAGAAGCTTTTTTAAGGTTTAATCAAAAAGCCTTACACATGTTTAGATGAAGCCCGTGATAAAGAATTTTTACAGCAAGTTGTTTCTATCCTTCATGAGTCAACTCTTTTACTTTCCACCTGGCGGGGTAAGTTATCTATCAAAATCTGGAACTGCAAATCCATAAATCTGATTAATTGCGTGAAGACCCAAGCTCTATTGATTTTCAAGTTTTAATACGGATGCATTTCTCCCTATATCAAAATGTCTTACTGACTCTACCATAATATGAAGCATCTGAAGTTTAACTTTAATCATCCTTGAAGTTATTAGTAGCCAATACCAACTCTAGTACAAAAATGTAAATTACCTGGAAAATCTTCCTACTTTTTTACTTGTGATATAGAGGTAGAAACCCATTTAGAAACTTTTCGTGTAATGTAAGTCATTAAAGTCATCATAAAATTTAAGAGTTTTTCCGCCTCTATGTCAGTCCTAAATTAGAGAAGAGTTGCTCACCATTTGTTCAAGCTGTTCCAGTGATCAATTTTTCTCGTTCATCCAATTTCTTAACTTTCAGAAGGCCAAAGAGGACTTGGCAGCCAAAGAATGCACAGACAGCGTACGCTATAATAGAAGGCATCTGAAAAATGAAGATGTGTGCAAGCTACACATCAGTATGGCAAGAGACAAACTTAAAATATACAAGTGAAGATGCAATACTTACACGGATGGAATTGATATACAACATTGTAGCTAGGTTAACCAAGCTTCCAGCTGCAACTGCCTGTTAGATGAATACGCAAAAAGACCCGAGTCATTAAGAAATAAGAAGTGAAACAATGAGAAGGCAAAAAGTGCAACAAACTTATGCGCTTATAGATATTATCTCCACTATAAGTGAACCCCCCCACCCAACCCAAGAAAAAAAAAACAGCAAATGGCCCAAAAAACAGGGTCTAAGAGGGTAAACCCATAGTAAAACTCAGAGAAAGCTCCATTCCACAGCATAACTTTATCTTGATATAGAAGACTAACACAACAAACATGTTGTACCTATCTTGATTAAAAGAGTACATCAAATTTCACATGAAAATTAATTTGAAAGCTGTACCAGAATGTATGACAACTTACACTTCCAATTGTTTTCTGGACAGCTGCAACGCGTTGGAAAGCCCTTTCAGATTCTAAAGCTCTAACCCGAAGCTTAAGATCGCCTTGCTCCTGTAAGCAAATCAGAATAAGATATAAATGGATAAAATACTAGACTGAAAAAATATGGATCTGTGATCAAATTTTAATTTAATGCTAAAATATTGCATAATATCTACCAATCGCTGGATAATTTCAGCAAGTCTCTCAACTCTATCAGCCTGCCTGAACAAGTTGTAAAATGCACGAGATTGTCTGTCCCATCTGTTCCTGAAGTCCTGGGAGTCAGAAAGATAAATCATTAAAACTTAAGCACAATATGAAAAACAAAACTTGCATATAGTTTCGAACTTTTATTAGGTTTACCTTTAGCACAACTTCAACACCAGCTTCACGAAACCTAAGCAACTCTAGGGCATAGCTATATAGCAGCGTAAAATTTTATGTTAGAAAAGGAGGGAAAAATTACAAAACAAAAATGAAAAAATAAATAAAAAGTTATGTATCGTTGCTGTACTCACGGTTTGGCAATCTCAGTGATATCAAATCGTGGATCAAGACCCTTTCCGATGCCATCCAGAACTGATAATAATAACAGTTTCTGTTATAAGAAGTTGAACGCCATAAGTAGTACAATTACAAGGAATGGTAAGCTGGGACTGAAGTACCTGAAAATGCTCTAACCACAAAAGTGAATGTGGCAGGAAACCGGAATGGCTGATCTGCTGCAATGCTTAATAGATCTTCACCTGTTTGTGAATAAAAAGTATGAAAGGCTATGAGCAAAGTGAATAGCTAACTAGCATCTGAATATATCTTCTAATGTTACTTGTTCCTTCTCTTTGCCTTTTACCTCTTATGGCTCGGGGGAGTTGGGGTTGGGAAAGGGTGAGGGACCAAGCAGCAAAAACACGTTGGTTTTTTTCATTCCCCTGAAAACCCCCTAGAACGCACCGAAGTAAAGAGGGCAAAGGAATAGAACAAGCTAACACAAAAAGTTTGATACTTAGACCAGACAAGGACGATACGACAAGTGAATTACCAATTGCAGCCAACCGTTGCTTCTTTTTCTCTATTTGTTCCTCCTTGCTTAATGGCTTTTTGAACCCAAGTTCTGCTTGTGCCATTTCTCTCTCCTTTCTTTGTGCTGCAAGGCGCTCTTCAAAGCTGCAAAATTTCAACTGTTAAGCTTCAATCGATTTAAACACTCACAGGAGGAATTATTATTCATCAAGGTCTAAAATAGCTCAGAATCAGCCTTAGGTTTTGGTCACAGTTAGCCATGAAACGAGAGTCGAATAGACATTTTTGCAGTAAAGGACCTGAAATTCGACACACTTTAGCTGATTGGAGGGAAACAGAAATACAATAGAAGAACTGGGGGGGAAAAGGGGGAAAGCATTTACTGCATGACAAGGTCGGTCCAAATGTTGTAAATCATGTGAATGATGATGCACATTACAAAGCACCTTGTGAATAGAAAGTCTAAAATAACTCGATCAATGTAGCTTAGGTGTTGGTCACAGTTAGCCATGAAATGAGAGTCAAATTGACACTTTTTGCAGTAAAGGACCTAAACTTTAACATACTTTAGCTGAATGGAGGGGAACAGAAAGATAATAGAAAACATGGGAAAAAGGGGAAAGCATTTACAACATGTCAAGTTTGTTCCAAATGTTGTAAATCAAGTGAATAGCGAACTCCAAAGAAGTTAATACACATGCAGAAAAGACAGATTCACATTAGCTGGTGTTTCTTGTGTAAAGGAGCAGGAGTGGATGTTAGCCACCTGCCCGTCCACTGCAAATGACTACGCGGTAGTGGAATCTCTTCCAACAGGTTGTTCAAAGGTAGGTTGGAAATGTCCCCAACTGTTAAAAAGCTTCTCAAGTTGAAAATTGAGAGGCAGAAAGGATCAAAGAAAACAAACATGGAATTTACAACCACAAGCCGCGATGTGGAGTATATAGTGCAAAAGAAACCGATGGGCATTCCAAAGATCGGAGAAGGCCTTTTCGTTCAAGCCAATTTCCTTTTGCACTTTGTTGCAGCATATAAGAGATTCCTATTTGTATAAATAACGGTTGGGACTTTGTAGGAGGGAATGCTTGCCCTATAGTTGATCGGTGTATACCTCTAGTATACAGGCTTCATCATTTTGTTGATAAAATCGTATTACTTGTCAAAAATAGAACGATCCATCTCTCATAACCTACCTGTTGGAAATTTTATCGAAGATGGACCAAATCTTTTATCCGAAGAAGGAAAGCTCCTCCGAGTATATCTATTAGTCACATCTTGAACAAAAACATTTAGGGGGGCTAACAAGTTGATGTACAACAGACATAATCCAAGCTAATAACTGATTAAGAAAAAGAGATAAAGTAAAGAGAGAAAAAAGAAAAAGGAAAAACTCCCTTAAGGAAAAACTCCCTTTGCCGAAACAAACACTTCTCATGGATTCTAATTCACCAGTTTGCAAACACACTTTTCACTTCATTTACGTATACGAGAGCACATCCTAAACAAATATTCACACACACACACCCCAAACAACATCATGGACATCAGCCCACAATCTCAGGTGCTACTATAAAGGACGAACTGATTCGTAATTTAATACTGCCGATAATGGGCTTAATTTTGGCAGTCTCAACATACAATTTAACTTTTGACAAAATTAAAGTTGACAGATATGATGCGGGCAAGTACCTATTAAGGAAAAACTGTGCAGTTCGTCTGACAGCAGTCATGTCACCAGTAGGCACCAGAACACCCATTTGAATTGCTGCTTGCACGACCTGCATTTCAAAGTGATCTTTAGCCAAGCATTTATGTGGGTAGGTAGAACAGTGACAGAACAATAAAAGAAAGAAATAGCAATCCTAGGAACTTTAAGTGTGATCACCTTATCTGGATCTTTCTCATAAACTCCATAGAATGTTTCCAGCAATCCTTCTCTGATATTAGGACTTATGCTGCAACATGCTAGAGTAAGTGAGAACTGACAAGTTTTAGATTGGAGAACTTCAGAGTTATTTATATTTCTCAGATGAAAAGGTTCAACTATATACCTTCCCATCATTCCAAAATCATAAAAGATCAGCCTTCCGCCATTGACATCATCCACAGCTATATTTCCAGGATGCTGCATGAAAATTAAATAAACACCAACTTTCTTTGAGAAACCTTCATTTCGACACTTCACAGATATGAGAATAGGGGTAAGGTAAGTAGTAAGATGAAAACAATTTTCAACTTAGAAGTGAGTAAATACATCAACATCATAAAATATTGTTGAAGTGTGTGACCATCTTCTAAAAGCTTAAGTTGTATGAGAGCACACATGTTTGATTGCTTAATTATGTCTTCAACATGCCCTCCCCCCACCCACATGCAGGCATGATTCTTTTTCATAAGTCAAGCGCATGGAAATTCCTTCTAATAATGAATGGCAGTGAGATTCAAAACCAAGACGTCTACCTGCTCTAAATACCATGTTAAGAAAAGTGTGATCATCTCATGAAAAAGCTTAAGCTGTTAGAGAGAGCGCCCTTTTAATTACTTAATTTGTTCAACAAATACTAATTTGCTGGTGATGTCGTTGGAAGGTGAAGCTCCAAAGGTATCTCTCTGAATTAGTTACTTGGTCCTATTCAATTGAATGAGGTGATTACCAAGAGTTAACAAAATAACTTTCCTTCATCGATCAACACAAGCTTCCATTTGCAGTTTATACCGCTCGAGAGTTGAATGGTTAGTGTTACATTTCCCACATAAGTGGTGGATGGAGTAATTGGTCTCCTTATATGGTCTTGGCCAATCTTCACCTCATGACCTAGCTTTTGGGATTGAGTTAGGCCCAAAATCCATTTTCTTATCATGGCATTAGAGACAAAACACATCCCAATTCTTGGTTTACCCGATGTTGGGCCCCATATTATATTGTCCACGTTCCAGATGTTTGGTCCTGGGCGTGTTGTGGGCGTTAGATTTCCCACATTGGTGGTTAATGGAGTAATTGGTCTCATTATATGATCTTGGGCAATCTTCACTTCATGAACTAATTTTTGGGGGAGTTTGGCCCAAGTTCCATTTTCTTATCAGTTAGAAGGAAAGCAAACATGGTGATGAAACCAGGTAAACAATGAGGATGCAAATTAAATGAAAGGTATAAGGAAAACAAAGGAAGTGGAAAATTCATATACCAGTTCATTGAATATCTCAAACGGAGAGATCTATTGTATGCCGTTATTTGGTTACAAAGTGTGAATTGTAAATCATACTAGAGCAAGAAATCTTACTGGATCAGCATGGAAAAAACCATGAGACAGAATCTGCTCCAGATAGGATTCAACTGCATACCTCCCTAACCTGATCAACAATCAGGAGAAGTGCAAATGAATATATTTTCAGTCCTACATTAACTACCTAATACCTGCTCAGCGTTGCTATCAGAGATACAAGAATGAATTGACAGAACACATCCAATTTTTGCAGACTATCTGTGAAGCAACATGTCTCTCTGACATGGTTACAACACCAGTACATGGACAAAAATGAAGGATATGGGTAACTTTACAAATTTCTACAAATTGAATGGCATAAATTTGAGCTCACCTTTTCCTATCAACACCCAATTGATCTAAGGCTTGTATCCTGTTTATTTTAATGCCTGGGACATACTCCATTGTCAAAATCTGAAAGCAATGAAAAATACTATTCAAGTAAAACGAGGTATGGAAAGAATTCAATGTTAATAAGTTGAACCATCATGATTCCTGATTGTTTGAACCTGTGGTGTGGTATATTCCCAGTATATTGTTGGGACTTTCACATAATCCATGTTTTTGAAGTTACTTGCAAACAGTTCGGCGTTAGCAGCTTCCTTTGTGTAATCAATCTCCTGCAGAACTCATAAATAACATCTCTTATTAGAAAAACTTACAGCTTGAAAGATTAATCAAGGAGGAGGGCAACACATTGATCCTGGAAAAGATTCAGCAGCATTTGACTATTGAATTAAATACCAAATAAAATAATAGCACCAGAATGCAAGGCAGTCGATCACCAGAGAAACTTATAAACTACTTCAATTCAAGATTGCCAGTTGATACAAAGCCATAAATACACAGTTCCCTGATGACCAGTTGTCATCTTTAAGCCCTGAACTCTAATTGGTAAATGAAAATATTCTATTTAAGTTCAACGAGAACCTACTGATGAGACATGACATTCCAATAACTTTTTTTTAACATGTCAATACCTTTTTTGCGTCAAAGACCAATAAATTTAAATTCCTTGAACACAGATGATGCTGATTCAGAATTAATTAAAACTCTAAAGTCTGTCAACTAGAAAAGCTTTTCCCACAAAAACATTTTTTTGGCAGACCTCACCACTAGACATATGTCTTTGCAACGAAACTTGTACAAACAAGAACATGTTACCTTCTCAAAAAAAGAAAAAAAAGAAACTTGTACAAACAAGAATGGCAAGTCAATGAGACTCCAAAATGCATAAAGAATCATAGATAAGTAGGAATGAAGAATGAATCTTGAAGTCCTTTTACAAAGTATTAATGAATTCATGATGCTAATGGACAAGCATGCTCACTTAGTTATAAAGAGAAGATTAATTGACAAAATACCTGATACAAGACACTTGCACATTCATCATAGATTGCAACCCAATCTCTTTTTGCACCATCGGATTTAGGATCTATTTTCTGCAGATATTCAGCTATCACCTGCAAGAAATATGTCATGTAAAAAGAATGCATGTCAAAATGAATAACTTTTTTTTGAAAATTAGAAGTACCAGTGATCATATCCGTGAATAAAAGTCACTGCTCGTGCGAGTGTTAAGTGCAGAATATACTGGAGGGGTGTCTTATTTCATCATGAAAACTAGGTCATAGCACCAAGTATTTGGATAAATGACTTGAAGTGAGACTTATTCTGGCAGAAGTATGGAAGTTAGATGGGAAAGTCTAAGAAGAAAAACCAGCTAAAATGGGCTCTATCTACACCGTCAATGAAGATTTGATTATAATTCATTTCATAGCCAAACGATTACACAAAAGAACAAGGGTTGAATGTAAAGATACTTTTAAGTTATCTGAAACTGACCCTCAGGTTTTTAAGATCGATATCAAAAAGATCCTTAAGACCGGGCCTCTGTACTTTTACAACTACTTCCTGCCCATTCAATCTTGCACGATGCACCTGACCTGCATTATAATATATCAGCTTTTTAATATTTTATTCTTGTAATACATAAAACAATGATTGGTAGAATGAAGGATACATTTCCATAACACAATCAAAATTAATGAATATTACCAAGACTTGCAGCAGCTATTGGTTCACGGTCAAATCTTTCAAATACATCACCCAATGAGCCCCCAAGTTCTTCTTCAACTATTGATACAGCAGTTTCCGATGGGAAAGGAGGAACTTGATCCTAAACAGAGAGAAATTAGTCTTGCAAGTAAATAATGCAGGGAAAGTTAAATATTTTTAAGAAACAGAATATAACATGTTGCAAAGCAACAGGAAATGACAGAAAAATAATAGATATCACAAGAACAAAGGGAAGGTACAGTCCAAAAAGAATAAGATCAGCAACCAAGCATGCTGCATCCAAGGTGAAAATCAATCTACTGCACAGCATGTGTTGCTGGTTGTATAAGTTAACTTTATAAGTAACCTTAATATGCTTTCATAATATAATATACTTCAAAGTCAGTATATCCCATCTCAGGGACTATGGATTTCAGCAGCATAATTCAATTATTTGTATATTGATATCATCTCAAGTATTACATATTTAACGATTTGTCTAAGGATCTTATACTCCAACAAAGTGCTCAGTCTTCCTCTTTATCGCATTCTGTAAACTAGTGCAATGTATATTTGAGTCAAGTTTCTTGCACACAGATAATCCTTGTTGCTAGTAATCTGTCAAGCTCCACGCATTGCTAGTCCCTGTTATTTGAGATATTGGAAGATCTCTGAGGAAGAACAGATATGAGCAACGCTCGAGCTTGAGAAATTATAGATCATCTCAAGAAAATAGTAAACAACAAGAAAAAAAAACCATTTTCGGATTGGCAAAAGTAAATAACAAGCTATATATATGATGGAATTGTTAACTTTGGTACCAATTTCTGATGATGAGGCAAGATCCCCAGCTTACAAAACAGAGCAAAAGATGTCTTTAAACTTAAATAACAACAAGTACACCTCAATCTTCAAACTTAAAGGATATTGAAGATACCAAATTGTGGTGAATGTGTGTAGTAGACGATCAAACATACGGTAATTTGAGCAGGGCATCACCAACCTGAAGCTCAGACAACTGATCAACATACTCCTGAGCAAGAATATCCACCCTTGTTGAGAATTGCTGGCCAATCTTGATAAAAGTAGGACCTAATCTCAAGATAGTTTCTTTTAACCACCTAGCGAGGACCTTTCTCCGCTCAGCTTTTTTCGCCTCTGTCATTCCACCTGCATCAGACAGCTCCTTGTATTAGTTACAGTAAGATATGCTTTTCCATATTATCAATGAGCAATTGTTTTTTTTGGCCCATTACAATTTGTTTCTAGTTTTATGTCAAATCTCCAAGAGATCTGAAAATAAAACACAAGAGATCTTTGCAGGGTCATCTATTCAAATTGTAAGGATTATGTTGAATCACTGAGTATAACAGATTGAGGTGGCAATCGTTGACTTTCTGACAGTGTAATAAGTACATCAACAATTATAGATAGTTATTATCGTGAAGTTTGAGGAAAAGAGGCCAAAACTAAGTATAAAGAGAAACAATGACTGGCAAGTAGATTCTTTAGGTATCATGGTAATCATTTCTGTCCATAGTTTGTGAAAAGCTCAGTTTGTGGATCCCAATATCTTCAATGTAGGATCTTCTAAAAAAATATCGTCAATATAGGGAAAATTTCTACTTTTAGAATCAGTTTGATAATATCTTCTGTCCATCAGTTTGTGGATCCCAATATCTTCACTTCAATGCAGGGAAAAGTTCAGTGAGGAAGCAGAAAAAATGGAAAGCTAAAGCTATTCATGTAGATCAGTTGAAATGAACTTTGAGTAATTTTATGGTTTTTCATAAAGTAGCACTATGCCTCATTCCTAAATGTTTTTTGTTGAAATAGGTGCCAAAAAGCAGAGTGTTTTCTTGTCAATATAACAAATTATGGTTTTTTATCATCCTGCTTTTAGCCATGTGAAATTTGGGTTAACTCATTGACCAACCTCGATAAGAGAACTTTTGGTTATTCAGCCAAGCCCTAAATATAAAAGTGAAAACAGATCCCCATATCTCCAAAGTCCTTTGAATTGTTGAATATGTTTTGAATCTGTTCCAACGGCCCCCAGGCCGGACAGAAACCTGCAAAAAACATTCAGCATTGTAAAACAATCTGGTTTCCATCCAAAAACAAAACAGAGATCACAAGAACCCATAAAGCACAGAGGCTAAGATGTAAATTGCAATATTGTACATAAACATTCGAAATCCTGCTCTATCATTTAGTTTCTTTCCAACTGCAACCAACAGATCTAATATTCATTGAGTAAACCAGAGTCTCCACACCCTTTCTGGGCCAATTTTGAATCCCCTCCTGCATCCTGTTCTCAGTATGTTTCCCATTACAGCAAGTGAACAGATGTGAGGTTGATCTAGTGACCTGGTTTGCTATAATCTTAATATAACCAGTCCAATAACTTGTCAACTCACAGCCAGGACGATCTTCATCTTGTACCTCTAATAAGAGAAGTTCATTATTTCCCTTATCTAAAAAAGAGAAGTTCATTATTTCATCCAAAAGGCCAGTAAGAAACATTTCCAGTCATGTGTTGATAACTCTCGTCTTCAGGAGATTAGACAAAGTGAGAACATAAAATTGGCCTTCGCCGCTATGAGATACTGATGATAAAGCACAACGACAGGAACCATCACATGTGGCACTTGTATTAAGTCCATGTATCCCCGTGCAAAGTATAACCACTCTATAACACCACCCTCTTAGTTTCGTACTATTCTTTCTTTCAATACAACCAAATATAGCTATATTTTCATTTCCTAAGTCATCCTGATTCTGATGCCATACAACAGTTAATTCAGCTAAATTAGCCACCCCAACAAGTTCGGGCTTGAACTATATCGAGAAAAGAAAACAAGTTTGACAATGATGTGCAGTTGTTGTTGTATTGAACAAATATGACACGGATTTAACCTAACCTCATAGTGTAAATGCGGCAATGAGGATCCACTAATTTGGCAATGAGGATCCACTAATTTTAAGTTATGCTTGATTTAGCTAACCGTGATTGACTACTTTTTAACAAAAAAGCTTAACTATACATACAACTCATTCTGATTGTAGCAACCATCAATGTCAGTCACCCCAAAATCAATTTGGGATTAACATCGCTATGCACATAAAATAAAACAATAGATTCTAAAATTAGAAACTTTCTTGAACAATAACCACACTTAGTGATACATGCACACACACACACACACACCTCCACTAGAATGCTAGATCATTCACATAAAACCAATCAGTATCAATCAACTACGCCTCAACCCCAAAATGCTTTAGATTCACAGTATCAAACTATTTCAACGCGGCTGTCAACACTAATCACATAAAAGCATAACTAAAGCAAGACACATATTTATTCATGTGATATTTTGATTAAGTACCACTGAAGCAGGTCCATCCTAACAGTCGCATCATGTTAGAAATCTTTAGTTAAAATTTGAGTGATCGCGAAAATTCGTAACGACCTCAATCCACCCCCTCTTGTGTCATGTGACTGTCTAAATCAACAACACTTGCAAAAATTAAATGCTAGTACAAGTATAACAAAAAATAGCTAACATATATACCTCAACTTGATCGTTTTTCTTAAACCAAGCTTCCTCTTGCCCAATCTCCTCTACACTTTGCTTCTTCTCCTTCTTCTCAACCACCTCTTCCGCCTTCACCTCCACAATCTCGTCCCTACTCTTCGCCGCTACACCATTCCCATTCCCATTCCCATTCACATACTTCATCAAAATCTCATTTTCACTCTCACTCACACCTACACTACCATTCGTGTACTTCTCCACTAACAATGCACCGTTCAAATCATCGATCTTCTTCACACTTCCATTCACAGTACCGTTCACTTTCCTCACCAAATCCGCATCCCTCTCTTCCACGACTGCACTCTCTTCTCTCTTCACCGCCTTAATTCGAATCAAAGTCCGCCGACGCGATGAAAACCTAGAGAGTGGTACACGGAAGCTTCTAGAAGCTGAATTTAAACACAGAAATTTGAGCTCTGGTAGAGTTGCAGTGGAAAGTGTAGCTGAAATAGTCGCCATTTTTGTACTGTATGTGCATGCAAGGGAAGAAATAGATATAGAAACTGACTTATGGAATATTCTAGAACTGAGTTGCCATAGCTTTACTGAGTAAACTCAAAGCTCTGGACGGAGGAGGAGGAAGTAATGGCTGAGAAAAAATGGGAATATAATTTTTTAAGTTTATTTTATAAATTTGCAAAGTGGAAGAAAATTGTATTTTATGGTGGAAGAGGTGCCACGTGACAAGAGAGATAGGTATGGGGAGAGTATGGAGAAATGTGATTGGTTAATGAGGTCTCGTTAAGTCTTAGCCTTAGGTATGGAATGCTTACTGTACCTTTTGTCTTTTGATATCCTTCTTGTGTTACTCTTTTTTATTAAATTATTATTTTGTGGTTTTTTAAGGATTTTTTTGACACGCTTCTTTTTAATACTGTATGTCTAATCAGCTTATTTTGATAATATTTATTCTTAAATTATTTTTTTCAAAAGTAATTTTTGTGAGAATCAATTTATATTTGGCTAATTAATTTAAAAAATACTTTTGAGCAGCAACTAATATTTTGGTCAAGTTTTAAAAAGTTGTTTTTAAGTGTATTATTCTCAAAGATATTTTAGGAGATAAGCTATTTTTTCTGCTTCTCAAAAATTTATCTTACTTCTCCTTAAAAGTACTTTTTTTTTTTTCAAAAGTTTGGCTAAACACCTTAATTTTATATAAAAATTTAAAAAAATACTTTTGACAAAAAAAAATACGCTTAAGGGTAAGTGAACTTAGGGTGGAATCTCTAAAAAAAACAATAAGAATATCGTATCACTAAGACAAATTAGCTAATTTGGATAATAATGGCCTTCTAGCTACTAGGATTTGAAATCGTGATGGTACGATTTATGTAGGTGTTTGGACATAAATTTAGAGTTAGGTTGAAAAATAATATTTAAAATTTGAAATTATGTTTCTGTTTCACTTTGAAAAAATATTGTAATTTTATGAGTGGGGAAACAAAAACTTGTGAAATTTTTGAAAGTTGATTTGTTCGAAAATTTTTCCAAAATACTTGCAAAATTTCATGGACGAACACATTTCCGAATCGAAAAAAGAAAAAATATTTATAGGGACAAACGGGTCCTAAGTTATAACATATGTGATCATTAAACATGATTTTTTTGTATAACTAGAGTCTACTTTAACAGTTTCTTATAAAAAAAATCGGTCTTTTGTTAAATCAAATTCCCCCCTCCCTTCACTGACATAAATACTGAAATTAAGCATCCTACAAAGATATGGTTTTCATTTTTTGCAACTCTTTTAATACTATTAATGTGTGATTAAAAACTGTGGACATTATTGACCAAAATGAAAAAGGGAGATTTGCAGGAATATGATAGTTTTACACCACTATTTAATTATTGTTCCTGCTTTTGCTTCGATATAACTTTTAAAATTTTAATAAATTTGGAGTAAAATATCCTTCAACATAAATTATAGACTCAAGATCCTATTGTGATTTGTGACATTTTATTGTTGGCCCTGTCTTTTTGAGTGGTTGCAAACCCGACGAATGCCCAGTTTGTAAGGACATAGAAGAGCAGAAGTTAGTCTCCACTACTACATATGAACTATTTTCGTCACAATTGTGGTTCATTCATCTTATTAGAGGCAACACCAAAACTTTCTCTTATTTTCCTCTTATCTTATAGCTATAAGTTTTAACAAGTTGACAAGTTATAACAGATTGATAAAACTTAGTACCATATATCTTCATTATATTTATCTTATTAAATTGTTCACACGTATTAATGGATTAACAAGACCCGGTGTTATTTAAATGTTTATATTGTTTATCTAAAAATAGTTTTTATGGTCAAAGCTAATATTAAAGAAAATCGGGTTACTGATAACCAAATTTATTTTACTTTTTTAGAAATACATAAATAAAACAAATAATAGAAATAATAAGTGAAGGGAAGAGAGCTTATTGTTGATTGCTAATTTCTCCTGGAATTGCGGATTGAAATCTTGAATTAAGTAAAATAAAATGTTGAATACATATATTTAGAGATATTCAGATGATTTTACAAAATGAGGTAAGAGTTCTTATGCAAGGATACACAATTGTAACGGTTTTCTTACTTAATTCTTACTCATTATTGGCATTATACTCGGTACTAAATTTGCATGTAACAGTTATGGTAATAATAGAGGATCACGCATAATCAAAGTTAATGTTGATTTCCTTTCCATATTTACAACTGATTCATGAATCTTCCCCTTTTATGATCTTCATATATCTCGTGCCTATTTCCTCTTTTCCAGTTGTCAGGTCTGGTTTCTTCTCTAATAAAACACTGTGGGTATTTTATACGTGCCTTCCTGTCTTTCTTTATTGACCCTATTATAAGTGCCAATTGTCACCTTGTTGTTGGTCCATGTGTCATACATTTTTTTCACCAATACAAATAGTTCTCTCACTTTTTGAATATTCGGAAAGTGGTAAGTTCATTTATGGTGGGAATGTCTTGCCGCCTCATCCCTACTATCATACTACTTTCTTCAAAAACAATATAATGAGGCGTACGTCATGTCCATTTAATGCCTAGGACACGTATCCAGTTGTAACTGGTTCTGCAATTTGTAGCGCCTTTTTAGAATTTTTTTGCGGCTGCATCAATTGTAAAGTGGAGATTCCATGATGATAGTTCATAGTGACGGTTTCTGATGACGAGTTTTCCCTATAAATACCATATCATACACAACTTTGGAAACCTCTTATTCTCTCTTGCATTCATATTCTAATTCTTCTTGTAGTTCTTCCTCTTTCTCTGTGTTTTCACCATTAAAGATGACTTCCATTCTTCAAACCCTTATTCATCATCGAACCTCGGCAAGGTAGTGATTGTTGATGAATGTTTTCCCTATAAATACCATATCATACACAACTTTGGAAATCTCTTTGTCACGACCCAATTTCGAAGTCGTGATGGCGCCTGTCATGGAACTAGGCAAGCCTCCATGTTTAACTAAGCTAAATTCAATTTCCAGTAAAAATACGATTTTTAAATAAATTTATTAATAATACTAAGAATCTGAAGTTTAAAACAATGTGTGAAAAACTAAATTTAAACCTCCAACCCTAGATTCGGTGTCACTCAGTCATGAGCTGCTATATAAAAAAAATAATGAAGATATAGACAACATAGTCTCAAAATAAGTGCAATAAGTGGAATAAGGAAGAGAAGAAGAGGTTGCGATCGCCAACTTCTACCTCGACAACTCCAATGAAAACGTTGACCGCTGCTCAATATCCACTACAGGTCCCGGTATACCTGGATCTGCACACAAGGTGCAGGGGGTAACGTGAATACACCAACTCAGAAGTAACGAACCCAAACTATGGGCTGAGAAGTAGTGACGGACAAACCTCAGTTATGTTACAATAAATATTATGCAGAATTTAGACATGCTAACAGTTTATCAAGATGAGAAAATATGCCAAGTATGCAAGTATAATCTACATGCCATCATAAAATATATATATGAAACCAGTATGGATATGCACATAGTGCTCACAGCTCTCCCAAAGAAGTTCACTCAGTACTATATATGGCTCTCAGGCCCAGGAAAGTTCCATCCCGGAATATGTATAAACACCGGTGACCGTAGTCATTATGTACTGAGGAAAACTTGGCTAATCCAGCCCCCAAGGAGAAGATCCATCTCCGGAATACAACACTCGGACAATTTTCATATCTTGGGAAGATCCATCCCTTTCATAACATCAGCTTCAGACAAGATCCATACCCAGGGAAGATCCATCCCTCACATAACCACACCTTCGGACAAGATCCATGCCCAGGGAAGATCCATCCCTCATCATCAATGCGCTCACTAGGGTGTAAAGACTCCGGAGGGGCCCTAGTAGCCCAAGCCCCATATAAAGCCAACGAAGGCATGATTTAAATATCGATGCAGTGTGCAGTCCATTCTCATCTCTGTCTCAATAACAGGATCTCGGCCTCACTTAGTCATTACTCTTCAGTCTCACTCACATGGCTCACAAATGTCTACATCAGCCCGAAATAATGATAAGTATGCATGTAATTAACAATACTGAGACTGAGATATGAAATAATATGCTATAACAGGACTGAGTATATGACATCAAATAATCACAAAATGAGACAACAATATATGACCACTCGGGTCTCAGCATTTTCGGCGTGAAGCCTATCATTTATACTTAACATGATTTCTAACATGTTCACAATTACCACATTAATAGAAGCACATATTTCATCATGGAATAATCACTAAGAGGTGTTATCGGATAAGCCAGGCCACAATTACTCGGTGCACGCCCTCACACCCATCACTTGGCATGTGCGTCACCTCAACAATAGTCGTAAATCATTTAGCTCGGGGTTTCGAACCCTCAGAACCAAGTTTGGAAATGTTACTTACCTCAAAACTGGCTAAATTACTATTCCACAGTGCCTTTGCCTCTAAATCCGGCCTCTGATTGCTCCAAATCTACCAAGTTCAGATTGTTATCATCAAATTATGCTTACGGAGTGAATTCCAATCGAAAAATATCAATTTAGCTCAAAACCCGAATTTGGTCAAAATTCGAACCCCGGACCCACGTCTCGAAACTCAGAAATTTTTATATCAAACTGTTCTTCATAATCCCATGATTCCGTACATATAAAGAACACTAAAAACAGAGTTCGTTCGACCCCTCAAATAAATTCCTAAAGGTCTCAAAATCTCAAGCCCTAAACCCACCTTTTTCTACTGATTTTTGTGAATTTAACACTGATATTATGCTCTATAATCATCCATAAATGAGTTTTAAGGTCCAAAACACTTACCTTTATGAAGAATAATGATTTTCCTCTTCAAAAATCGCCACCAAAGCTCTATGTCCGTACAAAAATGGTGTAAAAGGGGTTTAAGTCGCAAGGGGTTGCAATTTATACCTTCTGCCCAGGTGTTCCGCACCTGCGGCCCCTATCTCGCACCTGCGGGACTGCACCTGCGGTCAAAATAACCGCACCTGCGACTTTTCATTAAACGGCCCAACTCTGCACTTGCGATAGACCTCCCGCACATGCGGCCTCGTAGGTGCGACAACTTACTCGCACCTGCGGAGACTTCTCACCCAGCCAATCTTCCGCACCTGTGGTGCCCTTCTGGCTCCTGCGGGCCCGCACCTGCAGTCAAACTTTTGCAGGTGCGGGAATCACTGTGGGAAAACTTCAGCAGCTGTTTGCTGCATTTTTTCAACACCGAATTTCCGTTAATCATCCGAAATCAATCCCGAGCCCCTCGGAACCCCAACCAAAGTTACCAACACATCATAATTGATTATTCAAACTTATTTGAACTCTCAAATCACCAAAACTAACGCCAAAACACCAAATTTACATTAGATTCAAGCCTAAGAACGTTGCAATTTCTAAAATCCACCAATAATGCCGAAACTATCCAAAACAAACTTCGATTGACCTGTAATTTTGCATACATATCCAAAATGACATTACGAACCTGTTCCAACTTCCGTAATTCCATTCCGACCCCGATATCCTATTTTCCACTGCCGACCGAAAATCACCAAAAACTAGCTTTCGCCAATTCAAGCCTAATTCTACATCGTACATCACAAAAATATTCAGAACACACTCCTAAGTCCCAAATCACCTACCGAATCTATTTGATCCATAAAATCCGCATTCCGAGGTCGTTTCCCAATAAGTCAACTCTCAGTTGACTTTCCCAACGTTAAGGCTATTTTTAAAGACCAAGCGACTAAACTCTCACTACAACCATTCCGATTTCAAGCCTACCAACTCTAACACATCAATAACAGTATAAACAACCTATGACAAGTCGAGAATAGTAATTATAATGCAGGTTCTATGTAACGACGGATCGGGTCGTTACATTCTCCCCCTCTTAAACAAACGTTCGTCCTCGAACGTGCCAATGGTTGTTCCAAAAGCCATCGACCGCCGAATAACCTTACCATGCACACACCGGGTGTCCAGATACCTAATAGGTACCACACACAACCAACACACACGGTCCGTAACAACAACATCACCCACCAGGGCGAGCACATAAACAGATGTAACAAAAGATTCACGGGGAGTATCCAGAGAATGGGCTAAATTATGATGAACATGTGAATATGAAAAACCGGAATCAATTAAAAACCTGAGCTTCTCGTGACAGACTGAAACAATACCTGGGATTACGGCATCAGAAGCCATCTCATCCGGTCTGGCCGGGAATGTATAAAATCGGGCATGATCACCACCGGATCAACCTCCCCCTCTTGGGCGACCCCTAACTGCCTGACCCCCACCTAGAGCTGCCTAGGCGGGCGGTGCAGCTACTGATTCTAAAACTGCGGGCTGACTCCTCTGCTGATAAGTACCTCTAGAAAGACGAGGGCAAAACCTCTTAATATGACCCACATTTCCACACTCAAAGCAACCTCTCTTGTAGAATGGAACTGGGGACTGAATTGAACCCCTAGCACCAGGATAACCACTGGAAGAACCAGGCATAGATGAATTCTGAACCGATGGTGCCCAAGATGAACTCTGAGCTGGTAGGGCACTGAAAGATGGTTGCACCTGATGTGAACTATGAGGATCGTGACCAACCGATCCACCACGATAACCTGAGCGACTTGGCTGAGCCTGCCTGAATGGACGGCCTCCGCCGGGCTGAGGCTGCCCCCTAAAGGAACCCCACCAAAATTCCCAGATCCTCGAGACCTCTTGGCCTCTCTCTCGATCCGCTCCTGGTGGCGAACCGACTCAATCTCTCTGGTAATGTCAACAACCTCCTCAAAAGAAGCGCCAGATACCCTCTCCCTAGTCAGAAAAACTTGAAGCTAATAAGTAAGACCATCAACGAACCTCCTGATTCTCTCCCTATCAGTGGGAACTAGCCAAATAGCATGACGGTCCAACTCTGAGAACCTCATCTCATACTGCATCACGGTCATGTCCTCCTGGCGCAACTTCTCGACTCCCTGCGTAGCTCCTCCCTGTGGGACTGCGGTATATACTTCTCCAAGAATAGAATGGAGAACTGACGCCAGGTAAGGGGCGATGCATCAGCGGGTCTACGCCTCTCATAGGCCTCCCACCAAGCAAGTGCAACTCCTGAAAACCGAAATGTAGAAATGGGACCCCACCAGCCTCCAGTATCCCTGCTATGCGAAGGATCCTCTAACACTTGTCCAAAAACCCTGGGCGTCCTTGCACTCAGTACTACTAAAAATCGGAGGCTGGAGTCTGCTGAACCTCTCCAACCTACGCTGCTCATCATCAGCTAAAGCTGGGACCACATAATCCTGGGCTAGGGCAACCAGTTGAACTGGGACTGTCCCAGGTGTCTGAAGCCCCTGGTTAGCTTGCTCAGGTGTCCGGGCAACTGGAGTCTGAGTGCCTCCCCCGGCCTGAGAAGTAGCAGCAGTAGACACGGCGACGGCCTGTGCCAGGCTGGTGTACACCGTCAAAATCTGGGCTAGGGTCTCCTGAAGACCCGGAATCACAATGGGCACTGCTAGTGCCTGAGCCTCTCCCACTGGGACCTCAACTGCGGGGACCTGATCATGAGCAGTGGGAAGGTCCACAGGTACTGCCCCGGCTGCTAAGCGGGCTGCACCCCTCGCTCTGACATGGCCTCGTCCACGACCTCGACCTCCAGCTGGTCCTGCTAGTGTCTGATCACCACTATCATTAGCGCGAGTCCTCACCATCAGTGAGAGAATGAAAATAACAGAAGTTTAGTTTCAGAGTTCAATAGATTTGCACGACATAATTCAAAGAATGTGAGATTTTTCCTAAAGGTTCTGCAGCCTCTCGAAGATAAGTTCAGACGTCTCAGTACCGATCCGCAAAACTCTACTAAACCTGCTCATGACTAGTGAGACCTATTTAACCTAACGCTCTGATACCATCTGTCACGACCCAATTTTGGAGTCGTGATGGCGCCTGTCGTGGAACCAGGCAAGCCTCCCTTTTTAACTAAACTAAATTCAATTTCTAGTAAAAATGCGATTTTTAAACGAATTTATTAATAATACTAAGAATCTGAAGTTTAAAACAATGTGTGAAAAACTAAACTTAAACCTCCAACCCCGGATCCGGTATCACTCAGTCATGAGCTGCTATATATAAAAAAATAAAGAATGAAGAAATAGACAACATAGTCTCAAAATAAGTGCAATAGGTGGAATAAGGAAGAGAAGACGAGGTCGCTATCGCCAACTGCTACCTCGACAACTCCAATGAAAACGTTGACCGCTGCTCAATATCCAATACCGGGTCAAGGTGTACCTGGATCTGCACACAAAGTGCAGGAGGTAACGTGAGTACACCAACTCAGAAGTAACGAACCCAAACTATGGGCTGAGAAGTAGTGACGGACAAACCTCAGTTATGTTACAATAAATATAATGCAGAATTTAGACATGCTAACAGTTTATAGGATGAGAAAATATGCCAAGTATGCCAGTATAATCTACATGACATCATAAAATATATGTATGAAACCAGTATGGATATGCACATAGTGCTCACAGCTCTCCCATAGAAGTTCACTCAATACTATATATGCCTCTCAGGCCCAGGGAAGTTCCATCCCGCAATATGCATAAACACCGTGACCGTAGTCACTATGTACTGAGGAAAAAAAGGCCAATCCAGCCCCCACGGAGAAGATCCATCTCCGGAATACAGCACTCGGACAATTTCCATATCCAGGGAATATCCATCCCTCTCATAAAATCAGCTTCGGACAAGATCCATGCCCAGGAAAGATCCATCCCTCACATAACCACAGCTTCGGACAAGATCCATGCCCAGGGAAGATCCATCCCTCATCATCAATGCGCTCACTAGGGTGTAAAGACTCCGGAGGGGGGCAATGAAGGCATGATTTAAATATTGTTGTAGTGTGCAGTCCATTCTCATCACTGTCTGNGAGACAGTAATATACGACCACTCGGGTCTCAGCATTTTCGGCGTGAAGCCTAGCATTTATACTTAACATGATTTCTAACATGTTCACAATTACCACATTAATAGAAGCACATATTTCATCATGGAATAATCACTAAGCGGTTCCATGGGATAAGCCGGGCCACAATTACTCTGGTGCACGCCCTCACACCCGTCACTTGGCATGTGCGTCACCTCAACAATAGTCATAAATTATTTAGCTCGGGGTTTCGAACCCTCAGAACCAAGTTTGGAAACATTACTTACCTCAAAACCGGCTAAAATACTATTCCGCAGTGCCTTTGCCTCTAAATCCGGCCTCTGAGTGCTCTAAATCTACCAAGTTCAGATTTTTATCATCAAATTATGCTTAAGGAGTGAATTCCAATAGAAAAATATCAATTTAGCTCAAAAACCCGAATTTGGTCGAAACTCGACCCCCGGACCCACGTCCCGAAACTCAGAATTTATACCAAACTGTTCTTCATCATCCCACGAGTCCGTACATATAAAGAACACTAAAAATGGAGTTCGTTTGGGCCCTCAAATAAATCCTTAAAGGTCTCAAAATCTCAAGCCCTAAATCCACCTTTTTCTACTGATTTTTGTGAATTTAACACTGATATTATGCTCTATAGTCATCCATAAATGAGTTTTAAAGTCTAAAACACTTACCTCTATGAAGAACAATGATTTCCCTCTTCAAAAATCGCCCTCAAAGCTCTATGTCCGTACAAAAATGGTGTAAAAAGGGTTTTAGTCGCGGAGGGTTGCAATTTATACCTTCTGCCCAGGTGTTCCGCACATGCGGCCCCTACCTCGCACCTGCGGGACCTCACCTGCGACTTTTCATTAAACGGCCCAACTCCTCACTTGCGATCAACTTCCCGCACCTGTGGCCTCGCAGGTGCGGCAACTTACTCGCACCTGCGGAAACTTCTCACCCAGCTAATCTTCCGCACATGCGATGCCCTTCTCGCTCCTGCGGGCCCGCACCTGCGATCAAACTTTCGCAGGTGCGAAAATCACTGTGGCAAATCTTCAGCAGTTGTTTGCTGTATTATTTTCAACCCCAATTTCTGTTAACCATACAAAATCAATCCCGAGCCCCTCGGACCCCAACCAAAGTTACCAACACATCATAATTTATTATTCAAATTTAGTTGCACTCTCAAAACACCAAAACTAACGTCAAAACACCAAATTTACATTGGATTCAAGCCTAAGAACTTTGAATTTCTAAAATCCACCAATGATGACGAAACTATCCAAAACAACTCTGATTGACCTATAATTTTGCCGACATATCCAAAATGACATTACGAACCTGTTCCAACTTCCAGAATTCCATTCCGACCCCGATAGCCTATTTTCCACTGCCAACCGGAAATCACCAAAAACTAACTTTCACCAATTCAAGCCTAATTCTACACCGGACATCACAAAAATATTCTGAACACACTTCTAAGTCCCAAATTACCTACCGAAGCTATCCGAGCCATAAAATTCGCATTCTAAGGTTGTTTCCCAATAAGTCAACTCTCAGTTGACTTTTCCAACTCTAAGGCTATTTTTGAAGACTAAGCGAATAAACTCTCACTACAACCATTCCAATTTCAAGCCTACCAACTCTAACACATCAATAACAGTATAACCAACCTATGACAAGTCGAGAATAGTAATTATAATGCAGGTTCTACGTAACGACTGACCGGGTCATTACACTCTTATTCTCTCTTGCATTCATATTCTAACTCTTCTTGTAGTTCTTCCTCTTTCTCTGTGTTTTCACCATTAAAGATGACTTCCATTCTTCAAACCCTTCTTCATCATCGAACCCCAGCAAGGTAGTGATTGTTGATGAACCCCCCCCCCCCCCTTCTGCCCCAACTAGAAGTAGAGGAGGTGGCAGACTTTGTAGCTTAGGCTCTTTAGCTAACCGTAGTTCTACCCCTTCTCAGAAGAATATTGTCAAACCTTCCTCCTTTGGAGCTGAAACTTTAGTAACTCTTAGATCTTCCTCTAGGGGGAAAAACCACATTGTACCTATGCGAGAGCCTATTGGTCTGAGATTATTTCTCGGGAATTTTCTTTCGTATCATATTGTGAAGCTATGAGAAAACATGTCTCTTCCATAACATCATTTAACCATGTTGATCATTACCCTAGTTTGATCACTTCTAATCTCATTCCCTTGCTTCGTCGTGAATGCAACTGGAAACCAAATTTCACAGTGGTAACCCCTAGTGCTGATGATAGAATTACCTTTTATCGTGAAGGTTATTCATTTGTTTATACCTACCATTTTGCTTTAGGGTTCAACCTTCCTATTGTGAACAACTATTTTTTGACCACACCGAAATTCTATACTTTTTTGCTATAAATATTAAG